>JABGLX010000426.1:0-82794 GCA_014281875.1 Nibea albiflora | reverse complement strand
TAAAGCTGTGTTTGTTTTAAGAAATGATTTCAGAGATTCAAAAAGTTTTGAAATCTTGAAAACAGTAAATTATAATTATAGTAATGAAGAAAGTGCGTGTTGGAACTGCTGCACTCAGCTTAAATCTGTGTTTTTATATTTGTAACACCCCGTACGTGGGCACGTTCCTCTAACGCCGCTAAAACCTCTAAACTACATCGCAGTTTGGCAAAATAATATGGGATTATATTTAAAAGGCTGAAAGTGGATGTCATGTTGTGCAAATATAATTTTAAGCAGAATCTTCACACGTATTCGCTGCACTTCTCTCACACCGCATCTACACCTCAGGGAAAAAAATATTTTTGGAGGGAACGCAGCACGGTAGTGTTCATTCTTGGACGACTTCATCCCAAGTGTAAGTTATGTAAGCGCATTTCATTTCAAGAAAATCGGAAGTTGAAGGTTCAAGCTTAAAAAGACGGATGTATTTCATACGTTCTTTCTCCTTTTGCCTCCCTCTCCCTTTTTTAAAAGCACTTAGAAACCTTTTAATCTGTTGGGGCAGATGCAGATGTGACCAGACCGACCAAAACAATAACAAAACTAAAATCTAAAGACTGCCTACACCAAAAGACAGAGTTCAATCCCATTAAAGCAACATCAGCCAGAAATACTCGCTGTCCGTGCTGCCAGCGTTTGACAGTGATTTGGGGTTTCTGTTGCTAAAGTTGTGCCTCAACTCTCCGTAACTGAAGTGTACTGGCTGCTGTTAGCTCCATTTGTTAGCCGGCTTTGTCAAAAACTGTCCAGAAAAGTCCGAGGCGCAGATATTACTCCAGCCATGGAGAGACGGCAACTCCAAGCATCATGTGCACAACACCAATCCTTACCTGCCTACATCTAATTCAAAACCTCGTCTTAACACACTTACCGTAATCCGGCGGCTGACGGATTATATTCACTTCCCTCTGACTCATACAATGACTGTTTGTCTGAGTCCTCCTGTGAATGAGATTAGTTGAAGTGTGAAGCCAAAACTGTCGTTTTATTTTGGATCAAACCTGCCAGTTTTCTGCTGTTCCTGAATCTGATCTTTGTTTACGGACTTCAGACTGACTCATTCCAGTGTCAGACTGTTAAAACTACCAAAGATTGGACAAAATTCTGCTCTGACCTGACCTGAAATGTGGTTCAGGCGCAGAGAAGCGTGCCTCGTATCTCATTAACATGTTTCAATACTCGCACCCCCCTCCAAATTAATTTCACATGCATGTGGAACATATTGAAAAGCCCTTCAACCGGGCTGCGGGAGCGCGTAGGAAGGGCCGACGGCGCGTCTCAGCGGGACAGAAGGAAATTGAAATAAATCTGAGATTTGCTGAGGCGTCACGCTTCACACTTCATGTTGTTTACACAGGAGATAAGAGCGGACGCTTTCGCCAACCTGGAGTGAAAAGCATTTTCTCATGGGTCTGTGTGTGTGTGTGTTGTGTGAGGTAAACTCCAGCTGCATGGTGGCATTAAGACGACACTAACGGTTTAATGACCTTTAATTGACATTTTATTCATTTCTTAATCCTTAATCCTTGAACCGAACCAAAGCCGCGCTCTGTCGCCTCGCCGTGCTGAAATCGTGATTTTTTATTACCGACCCGATGCTTTGCTGCTTCCTGTTGCTCTGCACGGCTCGTGTCTGAGAATTTCTTGTTTTTCTTTCGGTTCCTGTCTCTCCGACACGTTGTTGTTTTCTTTATCACTTCACTGTTGCCAAAGGACTGCAGTTGAAAATTAGCCAGCTGGAAAACATTTACAGAAATGTAGATTAATGTGTGTCGTCTCCGTCTATAAATAATCCAAACATTTTTATACATGAACAACCAAAGTGTGTAAAATAAAAACAGCTTGACACAGCTCAGGAGATAGACTGCTTCATCAGCTCCCTCCAGGTTGCATGTCGAATGTCTTGGGCAACACACTGAACCCCAATTGCTCCCGAAAGTTGCCCCATCCCTTGTATAATACATAGCAAAGACAAAGCAAATAAGGGATACACACAGAGATGAACATGTAGTGTTATTATTTATCGAACCTCTAAGCAGGAATCAAGAATAAAAACAAATAAAAACATAAAATGAATTTGCCCGCACACACCACACTTTGCTTTAATCCTCTTTCGGCCGACTCTTCATGCTCTTCATATTTAAGTTCACACTGCGGCTGACAGGTGAATAATTAACTGTGATCTCATTAACCGTCAAATAAACGAAGGGACTAATTCCAAAGACTCTGTCTAATTAACTCGATTATCATTCAGGCAGCCGTTTGGTTAACGGTGTAATTAATTATCGTGGCTTCACCACATCAACAGACGCTCTCTCTGTCAAAGCTCGTGCTTCACCTCCGAAAAAAGTTGATGTATCGTACACGTATGCATGCGTGTTATATGTTCGTGTATCTGCTGTAGTCTGAGCTGATAGTTAGAGACACTGATCAGCTGAGATGTGCTGCAGGTGTAAACAAAAGGCTAATAGGCGCCGACAGTCCGCTGAGTTTCAATAGACTTGAAGCGACTGGTTGTGACACGCGTTCAAATCTCATTTCCATCCTGCCGTTTGTGTGTGTGTGTGGTGTGTGTGTGTCCCACCTCCCCTATCCTCACGTCATTCTGTCAGCCACTTTTTTCATTTTTGCACCTTCCTTTCCCCTGCCGGTCGGTACCTCGCCTATTGTTCCAACCACCTGATCCACACCTCATCACACTCCTCTAGTACACATATGACAGCGTGCCGCCTGAGGAAGAGCGCCATTTGCCCTTAAGTCGGCCCCCGAGTGACATCGCTTCTGTCTGTGTTAGTTTGAGCTGAAGTTTGAGACTGAAAGTGAGTTACCCCAGTCTGCTCCTCAGCTCTGCTGGAGGCCAGTCGCTCCAGGCTAAATCACTATGAGCACAACCCACCTGAATTTCCTACCAAAGTGTCAGCAGGTAATAAACAGAGAGACGATATCTCTGCTTCAGCATCGATGGTAATAGTAAAATTATACTCCGTCTCTAAAACTGCAGCTTCTTTTCCTCCGTCCGATCTGTCAAAAGTGATCCAAGGATGGAAAGGGGTGAACCGTCCATCTATTGTGCTGCTCTCATCTTGGTGCCCTGATACCACCGCATGCTTTTCCGAGGTCTCGTGGAGCCATGCCTCGATGGCCAGGACTGTTTTGGCGGCAAAGTATATAACGGATTATTGGCCAGATAATCTTGAGCAATCAGTCTGTTTGTCGCCTTCCAGTTTTTTTTTAAACCTGCTGGAAACTTGGTCGTGCAGGTGTGCTGTTTTAGCGTCAGTGGAGGTAATCCTGGTTAAAGGAGTGCATGTGGTGTGTGATGATGCTGATGTGTATGATTTGTATGAGCGCAGCAGCAGGTGGGAGAGGGACGCTGCTGTGATAATCTTTTCCCGGCAGAGTCTGTCTTCTTTTTGACGGCGTGTGTGAACGGTGTTTTCATTAGTCTTTATTATTTTATGATGCTGCTGCTGACACGCGTGCTTTTTGTTTACACTCCACACGCTCGGATTTTGAGTGCAGAGTTATTATTATCTGCTGCAGATCGCTGCCCCTGCATCGGCCCTTTGATTCCTGGCTGTTGAGGGAAATTAATAAATTCTCTGAAGTCAATAAGAGGGAATTATGCACTTTAGACAAGTGTAAGCAAATAATTAAGGCTGTTTGCTGCGGCTGCACTCTCTGTGCTTCGTTCGAAGCTCTACGCTCTACAAACATCTAACAACTGAATTTCTCTGACCTGCGTCTTTGTCAGTGGTGCGCGACCAGATCACCCACTGCACCATGAAGCTACGTCAGACCACCGGCATGATGGAGTTCTGCCTGGAAGTCCTGAAAGAGAACGACCCCAGTGGATTCCTCCAGGGCTGATCATAAAGCTCGAACACAACTGTTCACGATAAGTAAATCAAACAGTCCTGGTAAAACATGCGAACAGAGGTGAGTGTGAGTGAGTGAATGTGTCCTATGTGCAAGTAAGAACCGTGCAGCCACGCCTCTGATCTTAGGAGAAGTCTAAATGAATTCACCGTGTTCGCTTTCTGCAGGGAGCTGCTGATCGCCGCAGAAAAAAAGCAACAAACACCAGATCTCTCTTTTACTTCAATTAGGGCTCAAATTTCAGAGACCGCGCACAGCAACGGGGTCTTTTCTACGTTAAAAATATCTATTTATAAACAACTGTAGATGTGAAAGTGGAAAGGCAGGAGGAAGCTGAAAACTTCAGCTCCTTTGAACTAAAGAGGACGAATCAGGTGAGAGTAACAACACAACCCCACACCACACACACACAACAGGATGCATCCAGCTTTCTTTACTAATTCTGCAGCTGATCTATTTTTAATTGACCTGACATGTTAGCTATCAGCAGGCTCAGATGCTCGATAGATGATCAATTAGTTATGATCCGTTCATGTTAGGTCAAACTGAGAGAGGTCAAATGTGTGACGTGGTACCTGTTTAACTCGACGCTGTATTCTGAATATTTTCAACGTCAGTCTTTTTCTTTGGCATAAACTAGAACTTCTGTATTTCTACACTTAAGCTCAACCACAACAAACACGTCTCGGGTCAGCTGTTGGATTGGTTACAGCGACACGGCCAGGAAATTCAATTTTATTTATATAGCACCAATAATAATAGAAGTAATCTCACGGCTCTTTCCATATAGAGTAGGTCTGTTTCTATTTCTGTTTCTGTTTCTACCGATGCAGCGAAGGTGGAAGGAGCCGATATCAAATAAACATGAGGCTTAAATGGCAAAGAAGAAGAAATATTCCCTACGGACAGCAAAAAACATAAAGAACCTGTGTGGTGTGTGTTGGTGTTTTAAACTCCTCCAACCTCTCGGCTACGTCGATGGCCGTTTCAAACAGACATAATTATATATGACGAAGTTGTTGTAGCGTCTCTGCCTGCTGGTTATGAATCATTTCTCCTCCTGGAGAGAAATAAGAGTGAGGTGAAGGGGGAGAGACGAAACAGAGATCAAAGACGCTCCTGAGGGACACACCACACACACACACACACACACACACACACATGCTTTCTATTTCATCTGAATATTTTATAATGTATTGATTATGAGGTCTTTATGTTGTCAGCGCTAAATCCAAACTAAAGGCTCGTAAGGAGACACAGATGGATGTCAGAGCTAAGTTCATGAACAGTCTGAAAATGAAGAAGCAATTATGTTGTAATGCATGAAGATTATTATATTTCCAAACCGAAATTGGCTCATGTTTGGCCTTAAAGAAAAAAAAAAAAAAAGATAGCAGAGCCGAGTGCAGTTAACATAATGTATCACTTGACTTTCCTTTCCTGGCGGGTGGAGCTCTTTCCAGCAGACGAGGGGTCTAATTCTCAGCCTTAAATATTTGAACTGCACTAATGGCATGCTTCATTTCACCTGTCAGGCAAAATGTAATGAAGCTAAGCTAATGGAACGGATCCCAGAACAGTGTGCAGGCAGGGCGGGTGTCGCCCGCCTTACCAACATATCTTCACTGTGTGTACACGTGTGTGTTAATCTTTTCTAATGTGTGTAGCCTGCACACTTTAACTTCTCCACGTTTCTGTGTAGATCTCAGATTGCTCTGATATAAAGCGGGTGACATCGTCTCAGGACCAGTGGGTGAAAGGCGCGCTGGAGCCAAAGTGGGACCTGAGTTTGACCTCACGCTCACCACCCGACTCGCTGCTGCAAACCATCCTGCTGCTGGACTTCTGCCAGGGCAAAGGTGAATATAACAAGCACACACTTCCTCTCCTCTTCCCATCTGCTGCTCCAATTAAAACCCATTTTACGTTTACATTTAAGTCATGAATACAGAATTTATTCGGATATTGTAAGTTTTACGGTTTCTAGTTTTTAAAGTGCTACATGTTAACATGCATACAGACATACAGTCCATGGATCAAGCTCCAAAACACTTGATCCTACATTAATACAGGAAATACAGAACTTTTACTTTACTTAAAAAAATATTCTTGCATCCTCTGCTGGTTCCACTAGTTACTGAACAAATTATCAAATACGTAAGCAGCAAATTTAGGCTACTTAAATATGCAGCAGATCTTCATCTGGCAGAAGGAATAACACCAAGTAACCACAGCAACAGCAGGTTTTTCTGATCTTCTGCTGAAATGCACCATACGTCTTTTGTAATACAAAGTGGCCGTTAAAGATTTTATTCTGTCAGACTTTACTCCTGAGCCGCAGCACACTTTATAAAGCTGTTTTCCGAGGCTGTGTGGGACCCATGTGTAAAATCAGTAGATCTCCCCTTTAAACAGGCTCAATAAATAAATCAACTTGCACAAACACCTTCCCACCCGAGGCAAAGAAAATACTCCCATGACGATGCATTTGATAACGAATAAACAACATTTACTTTCTGCCCCTATACAACAACCTGCACGGCTGATTAGCTATTCATTGGCTGTTGCTACCCAGCAACCAGTTGGCATGCATTAGTGAACACATCATCCTTTACATTCATACCGCTGCAGTCCCAGAGATTACCCAGATGTGTTGTTAATGTACATTAAATATGTAATCAGCACAATGCATATTTTATTTTGATGATGCTCCACGGAGAGATCGGGCGTTCCTGTGCAGATGTGGATTCAACCTCGCTAAATAAAAACATAAAAAACATTAAGACTTTTCATTACCTGCATTATTTTGTTTGAGTATTAATTGCAATACATTACAAATCATCTAAAAGCATATTCAGTATAATCATTACATAAAATTACAATCAGGTTAGTGCTGTGCAGTTAATAGATATTGCATAATGATGTGATACTCTCTCATAATCGGTATATAATATGCTTATAATGCCTTATGGGGCTACTACAAATAAACCGTTGAGCTTTACGAGAAAAAAATTAATTTTTAAAAACACGTCACCATGATTCTTCAAAAATGAGACAGACTTAAGCCTGTAAATGAAACATGTGTCCTGGTTCTGCAAGTCATAGCGCTGATTAAGTCTGATTAGGTTTCTGTTGTTCTGTTGTAAAACTGACAAAAATATTTATGCAAATTAAGTTGTGATACCATCACATACTTGAAAATACACACTTAAAGTTTCATTCATGATCATGCCTTTATGTCTGTACACTTTAGTCTCTGTATAATTTCAGTGTTTTCCGATCAAATATCAGGTTTTTGTATGAAAACCGCTATTGTGTCGCAATATGCAGACGATACTGTATTTTACGTGAACGAAACTTTGTACAATGTTTACATAATCTTTCAATGTAAGAGATTAAATGTTAATGAATTAATGTTAATGAACCCACAAATAATATAAATTCATATACTCAGTATTAGATTTGCATATAATTTGCAGAATTTAAGTGACTTTCTGGTCATTTTGGTGATACCGCAAATACTTTTCGCTGCTCCAGGGAATACAGATTTTGTGTCATATTTCTGATGCAATCACTCTAAATGTATCTGCTGGCCACACACTCAGTTCCAGCTGTTTTCATACGTCCTCTTCTGTCTATTAAAACTTCCAAACAGACGTCATATTTCCAGATGTGCAGGAGAAACCGTTATTGAAACAAATGCAGGCAGCAGACAGTGGTGAGGCTGAGATGGAAACAGACAGCCCAGGAGGTATTTCAGAGGCTTTTCACAGTTAATCTCTGTTTTCCCTCCTTGAATTTATTTTGTTAGTCCTTCCTCATCCCTCAGCCCCACCCGATAGGCTTTCACGGCCATTCTGGTTGGAAACTCACTGGTGTTTTTGTCCCACAGCGTCTCTCTGGTCTCTTTCCTCTGCATGGTTATTCTTTTCCAGCTCCTCTCCAATGAATGGCACCTCTGCAGAATAGTGCTGCCTTCACTGGAACACAAAGTTCCCAAAAATCTACAGAAATTTGTTGCCTGAAGTACCTCTCTGTTTCCTATGGTAGTGTTTGGTATATCTTCAGTAAGATATGTGATGATATGTTGATGATAAAACATCTAAAAATATGCTTTACCTCTTATCTCATGGCTGTGGATGAATCAAAGAGGTACTTTGGCAACAAATGCTGTAAAAAGTATTGAATTTAAGGACTGATATTGATATGCGTATCGATCCCACTATGTTGTTCCCTCTGTCGTGACTGCTGCCTTTCCTCTGTGTCTTCATCGGTCCAGACAGATCCAATAACAAAAAAAATAAAATCTATGAGATGTTCAGCTGTGTCTTTATTTTTACCCTGTTTTTGTTATTTGAGTGTTTGTTTCAGCTCCTTTTACCACCACAAGGGTTAGACGGATATGCCTTTTTAAAAATATTTTTAGCATTTGATGTGATTCTAGTTCCTCCTTTTCTTGACTTGAAATCATTTTAAACTATTTTACCAGACTGTCTGTCAATCGTTTGAGAGTTTTCTCATGTCGACAAGAACAAAAAATACACTAAAGCCTGATTTTTGGTGACTTTGGGGAAGAAATAAAATTCGAGTGGACACCAGTCTTCACAGCTTATTCCGGTCTACCCTATGTACCATTCACACTACCTGATATACTGTTTTCACATGGGCTACATAAAGCCTGCGCTGACTCCAAGCAGTTGCCCTGTAAATGAACCCGGAGCTCTTCTTTATCTCCCCCTAGATCCGCATTAAAGCTCCTCTTTCTCTCCCTTCAGTTTGTTTAAAGGCAACCAGCCAGCTGACGACATCTCCCTGTTTGTCTTCCTCTCCTCGTCTTCTATCCACCCTTTCATCTCTCCCTCCTCTCAACCCCCAACAACATTTACAATCTATACGTCTCATACATCTATACGTCTCCCCCACACAGTGGAGTCTGGACCCTCGGTGCGGAGCTCCACTCCTGCAGCTGGAAAAGTGCTGCACAGGAACAACAGCGCCACGCTGGCCTGGAGGGTGATTGCGCCCCCTGGCAGCCCCATCGAGGGTTACATCCTGGAGCTTGGATGACGGCAACGGAGGAGCAGTACAGGGTCGGTGCCTGACTCTGATCTAATCTGAAATGCAGTAGATGTCGCTTCTGTAGCTAGTCTGAGTGTTTAGTTAAATATAGTAATAAACTTGAGTCCATGCAGCAGCACATATACATGTGCATGTACTTTATCTGTGTATGAAATGATGTGAATGTGTGTGCGCTCCAGGAGGTGTACGTGGGGAAGGAGACGGTGTGCACGGTGGACGGCCTCCATTTTAACAGCTCCTACAATGCCAGGGTGAAAAGCCTACAACGCCATCGGTGTGGGGCCTTACAGCAAGACTGTGGTGGCTCAAGACCTCTGATGGTGGGTAAAAGCAGGAGAACAAGAAGCAGCACATGTTTTATAACAGAGGAGACGTGTTGAAGAGAGACGAGGATGAAAAAGAAAGGACAGAAGAAGAGAGGACGGGGTGGGAGAGGAAAGGAAGGAGAGTAAAGAAAAGGAAGGGAGCAAGAGTGGAAAAGAAAGAATATGAACGGGAAGAAAAAGTAGAAGAGAGCAAAATGAAGGGGAAGAAAAGGAAGGGAGAGAACAGAGGAGGAGAGAGGAGTAAGAAAGAAAGAAAGAAAGAAAGAAAGAAAGAAAGAAAGAAAAAATAGGAATAGAGAAGAAAATAAAGGAAGATAAAGGAGTGTAAAAAAACCGAGCAAAACAGACAATGACAGTCTTTCATAATCGCCACAATGGGATGAGTTTTCCTAAAACACTACACACACACACACACACACACACACACACACACACACACCACACACACACACACACACACACACACGATAACAATGGACATTCAGTCTGTTTTCTGACTGATAACCGTTCATCCCTCCTGCCCTCTTTTTTCTTTCTCCCGCTGCTCATTGCCTCCTCCTCCTCTTCTCTTCCTCTTCCTCCTCCTCCTCTTCTCTTCCTCTTCCTTCTCTTACACCTCCTCCTCCTCCTCCTCCTCCTCCTCCTCCTTCCTCGAGGACTGTAGCTTCCTTTCAGGAAGGGCATTATGTGATGTGACTCGACACACTTGTTGGCACGACAAGTGAAAGAGCGGGCGACAAAGGCTCTGGCTGTAAAACAAACACTGATTTTAATGCACCAGAAAATATTTAAATGTGTTGTATATGTGTGTGTGTGTGTGTGTGTTTATAAAAAAATGGCTGTGTCACCACATTAATCAGTCATTTATTCAGCCATGCAGCACGTGATTGTCGCATGTCTGTCCTCAGGCCTGGATCGTGTGGGTCATTTTAATATTTAACATACCCGTAATCGCTGGCTGAGATTTCTTCACTAGCTCGTAACAAACCATGGATGTGTGTGTGTGCTTCGTGCATGAAGGAAATAAACAAAGAAAAGGTTTCTTACACTCCAGCAGTGTTGAGATTCGCAGGCGGCCGTGGCATCACGACTGATGACTGTTTCCTTCCCACAGTGCTTGGTTCACCTTCGACCCGAGCACAGCTCATCGGGACATCGTTCTGTCCAACGAAAACCAGACAGTCAGCTGTAACAGCTACGACGACCGCGTGGTGCTGGGAACCGCTGCTTTCTCGAAGGTAAACACGCGTCACTAGTGTCACTTTTTATGCATGCGTCAGATTTCTGGGTGCCCAAAAATCAAGTTTCCACGCCAGGATTATTAAAATGTATTCGACTTTTCATGAATCATTCATGAATCTCAGGGCACCCACTACTGGGAGGTCAGCATCGACCGCTATGACAACCACCCGGACCCCGCGTTTGGCGTGGCGAGGATCAACACCATGAAGGACATGATGCTGGGGAAGATGACAAGGCGTGGGCCATGTACGTGGACAACAACCGCTCTGGTTCATGCACAACAACTCCCACACCAACAGGTTGGTGATGCACCGCACTGGTCACTGCAGGGAAGTTTTGCATGATTGCAGTTGAAAGCTCCAGAAAACTTTAAATTCAAGAGCAATGTCAAGGACACAACAGGCGCCCCGACCACGCCCACATTAGGAGTCTCCTCCTCTACATATTTTAGGAAAGGTGCCTGGCAAACCGTTTGATTTATTCTAGCTTCCACTGCAGGATTAGATGGTGTGCGATCAGTGAACAGAACTCCTGGAGGTTCTCCACAGAGCAGACATCAGAGGGGACTCCACAAAAAAAAGTTATAATAGGGCCGAGATCTATAGATTCTTTGAGGATCACTGAGAGAGGCTTAAACACAGAGAAGAGAAGAGAGATGGGGTCGCGACAAAAGGCTGCCACCAGCTCCACGAACACCAAACCAAGACGGCAATGTTTTCCACAAACTAACGGTCAGTTTGAACTGATAAATTACCGTATACCGTATTAAAGTGTGACTCATCCCTCGAACAGAACTTGTGTTTGGATAAGAAGAGCAGGAGACAGACTTTCATCATTACGTGCTCCACAAACACAAACACATCCAGGATAATGATACATACACAGGATAACAGAGAGACCCCCGGGATTCATACAACACCATCTAACAAACACACCAGGGAGCAGCAGAAGGCTGCAGGAGACATCAAAACATCTCCACACCGACTCTCTCTGTGTCGCAATGAAACTATCAAACCCTCATTAAACATTTATTTAAAAGAAACGTGCAAAACCTCTCTGACTTCCTCCCAGACTGCAGGTTTACAGCGCCTACAGCTCCATCCATCCGCTTTCACGTCCTCAATCAGCTCGTGTCTGCGCTTCATGTTGTTATTTACCACATATTGATTCCTCCAGCTCTCACTCAGTCCAGTCCCGAGGCAGGCGTCGTGTGTTTTGGTGCATGTAGCGCAGAGAAACATGTGCAGCTACGTGCAGCCGTGTTTACAGAGGTGGTTCACGCCGTGGCAAAACACAATTTCAGCAGCACGTAAATAAAAAGAGCGTCCATTTTTGTGACAACCCACACAGACGAAGAGCCTCTGAATCACTGATGTTTCATTTTTAAGTGTTTTATTGGCAACGTAGAATATAAAACCGTCAACGTTTTAAACATCCTGGATGAGTTTTTGGTCCACTTGTGACGTCGTCAGTCACACAGGATGTTCTCCACCCATCAGCCTCATATTTTTGTGCACATTATGACTCTCAATCCTCTTAACATTTTACTTCTAGCCTAAAAACAAGACTTACTTTCCACATTTTGGCTTTTGTGGCCGGCTCAAAACTGAAACTGGTTTTGTGGTTCATCGTGAACCGGAGCGATCTGCTGCTTCATACCACACCCCGTTATGTCATGATGTGATTCACCACTATAGCTCAGACTGTATGGGAGCCAGGACGTTTTCTTTTTTTGGTTCATTTGGTTGGAGGGGTTAGACTTAGCCAATCAGAGGCAGAGTAGGGGCGGGTCTTCGTTGAATACAGGTGGGAAAAGGCACCTGGTGCAGATCTGCACTCTTCTAATGTTGTATCTGTATCTAGACAAACCGGTTTACTGTCAGTATCAGTTTATCGATTATTAAAGGCATTAATTAAAGCAGACTAACTGTTTTGTTGGTGTGTGTGTGTGTGTGTTTATAGGGCGGAGGGCGGCATCGCTAAGGGGTCGACCGTGGGCATCCTGCTGGATCTGACCAAACACACGCTGACCTTCTACATCAACAAGGAGCAGCATGGGCCGACCGCCTTCGAGAGCCTGGACGGGGTCTTCGTACCCGCCGTGAGCCTCAACAGAAACGTGCAGGTCAGTGTGTGTGTGTGTGTGTGTGTGTGTGCTGAGCTACTTTATATACTGTTGGGGAGATCTACAGCAATGCATCATGGTCTAGACAGCTCAGAAAAACAAATGTGAAAATGCATTTTCCAGTTTTTAAATGTTTTATCTCGACTTAATTCATCAGCTAATCAGAAAAAAATCACCAAATTTGTAGATCGTGGTTTACTGGACGGGAAGGACATGAAACTACGCACGGTACTTTACTTTCCACCGCTGTTCAGATCCAGCTCGGCCGTCTGTCCGCTGTCTCCAGCCTCGCTCTCACTCAGCGATGATCTCATGGGTTGTTTGCTCTGTTTGTCCGTTTCAGGTGACCTTACTGACGGGCCTGAAGGTGCCAAAGAATACCAAACAGTAGGAGATCCTCCCTCCTCCTCCTCCGCTCCCCCAGAGCGTGCGCTGGATGCAAACCAACGATGTCATACACGAGCCTCTGTCCGCTCTCTCACGGACCTTTTTCCAGTCACGTCAGATGGGATTAACCCCTCTCCCATCCTTCTCAAGGTGCCCCCTGTGTTTGGTACACTTCAATGTGAAAGGAATAAATCCGGGTTATCACTGAGCTGCAAATAAATTAGATTGAGCTTGCGGACGTCAGTACGGAGAGAGAGCTGGAGTTGCAGTGGATTGCCGGACTTTTTTCACATCCCTGTTTTTGCCCTGTGAACTTCAAGATACCGACAACAGTCATAATTTTAATTTCAAGAAGGAAAACGCAGCCTGAAATCTCTCCACGAGGCCTGAGACTGAACTAATCGACCCTCTCACTCCAATCAACGATTCCCACACTGTGCTAGAAAATAGGTTTTGCTTTAAATTTGGGAACTTTGGCAGATTCCTGAGCCTTTTTAAATTTAAGGTACGCCGCGGGGACGAGGTGAGGAGCCGAGGGAGGAGACGATGCAGCAGCTCTGCTCCTCTCTCTCTCAGGTGTGTTCGCGGTTTTCAAAAACTAGATGAAAAGAGTGTTTTGCAGGAGTTCTAGTGGCACCACGAGACGCTTCACTCATGAAATATTTAAAACTCTCAGTGCGCGCTTTTTTTCCCGGCTGTGGCTCCGGCAACAACTGCCTCCCCCGCCTCGCGCAAAGTGGCATCAGGAGTGTTTGGTGCTGTCGTCAAAGAGGTTTACACACCGCGCCGAGGTCGAACTGGGAACAGTTTGGCTTAGTTCCATTTCGTTTTTCAGTAATTTGACAGACCCGCAGAGCAGTCTTCGGCTTCCTAAGGTCATTATGGTGCATCTTCTGGTCAGCGGTGTCTCTCACATCTATCTACCTCAGGTGGTAGAATAAAGGAGGGAGAGGACCAGAAAACATCTAGATTTATTTGGCCACCTGAAGTGACTGAAGGAATATTTTGACATTTTTGGAAGTACGGACTGTAAATAAGTGAAACGTCTTTGTGTTTTTCGTGTAGATTAACTCGATAAAACATTGATAAAACGTATCCTATCCTAAACCAAGGCTGGTGTTAAAACCCTTTGGTTATCAACATGTCATGTTTTGCTGATAGCAATGTGTATTATCACGCCATCAACTAAATTCTCCATCTTGTTACGTGATTCTGCAGATGAGATTTACACCTCTACATCCATCTTTATTTCTTCAAATGGAAATATTCATTTTTGATCTCCGCTAGAATTTAAAGTTCTGCCTGCACTGGCATGTCAGCGAGGTTAGAGGTTAAAACACGCCTGCAGCGTTTAATAAATTGTCAGGCCTGGTGCTAATTTGGTTGCCAAAACTACAAACCAGTTTGCTGCACATCCTGTTGAATTAATCAAAGAGTTGGGAACGAGGTCAAGTAACTCCCGGCAGGAACGTTTCCAGCCTTGATGTTTCTCCCTGCAGCCTCTCTCTGCTTCTCTCTCATGAAGATATGTTTTGACCTTGAGGGATGCATGTCAGAAAATGCTGAAATGAAATGGAACTGAGCCAAACCTTACTTTTGTTTTACCAATAGAAGAAGAAGGAGCAGATGAGCAAAGTGTTAATTAGATTCCCGCTCATCTCGCAGTCTCTCTGTAGAGTCTCTTTGAGGCGTCTTTAATCCGCCGCGCTGAAAACGATCCCGAAGAGTCACATCAGGTAACGCCAACGTTTGACGCTACATTTCTCTCAGCAGGGCTTCGGATGCGGCAGCCCGGAGAGGACAGTAGCTTCCAAACTCAACCAAACCACTGTGACCGAGAACATATGAACATGTTGTAACACACATCACCCGTGTATATTTGATCCTAATGCAGCAGGGGATGGATGGAGGAGTTTGTTTTTAGGTTAGCTTTTATTACAATATCTGAAATATTTCTATTCCCTGTGCTGTTGTGAGTGTGAGAGACGCGTTGTTAGAGGTACAGATACAGAATGGGAGTCCACAAACTGTAAATACTGCTATGTGAGTTATGATTATGACATGTGATATTAAGCATGGAACAAGTTTACATATAAATATCTGAAGATGTATTGTACATAGTGTACTGTATTACTGTCTTTGCAACAAGTGATGTTAAAGCCAACTGCTACCACAGCTCGCCCTCTGCTGGGCGGCAGCAGCAACAACAACAACAACAGCAGCAGCGACAGGATTAATGCATCTCACTCTGATCCTGTTTATTCAATATTAGCCAACCACGTTTTCATAAAAACAGCTGACTTTTAAAACAAACAAAAACACGTCAGCGAGGTCAGCGATCTCACTGTCATCAGCTGTCTCGAGCGTTTTTAATCAGGGATTTAAAACAGCAGTCATTTCCATTCTTAAGGTTTTTCTATTCGAATCATTGCAGGCAGCACTCAGAGTTCAACACAAACTTTATATTCACTGGGCGACTGAACAAGTATTTCTTATTCCGTCCTGTTTTCAGTGCAGAAGCAGAAACACGATCAAACGTGTCACGGCCTGTGATTACAAGAGATTTATTTAATTCGAGAGCGGTGGAACGGTACAATAAGCTAATATATTTCAACTTTGCTTTGTTTAACTTCCCGTTTTTGGGTTATTTATTTGAACTGACAAAGAAACTCGACTTAAGAATCATGATTGAGCCTTTTCCAGAGATCGGGGATACGATGTGTTTTAGTGGTTACCTAGAATGTTATTTATTTATTTACATCCCTGCAAACGTGAAGTATATTAGGACGCCAGTCAGGTCTGCAAAAAGTCAATCCAGGCACCGGATGCTGCATTCAAATGATGTGGGAAAGATTCTGTGTATTTCTATCAATGCATCAAATGACTGTGAGCTCTATGAAGCATTTTAGCGACTTTCAGCTCGTTGTTTTGGTTTCTGGCCTTTAACTTTAACCTTTTGATTCACTCAGACTGTTGAAGAAGCTCTAAAAACCCACCGTACACAACATGTCAAGCATTAATGATCAGCCGGTGAACACAGTGGAGCATATCGCAGCTAAAAAGACTCCTCGGGAGTTGGTGGGGACCAAAAACGGAGCTAAAAGCATTTGAATCTTTGGAAAAAATGAAAGCTGCCGTTGCTGTGTCGGCTGGATGTGTGGAAGGTTCACTGCATCATCAGTATTTGGTCTATTAGACTGTTTTCCTACATGACATGAATGCAGCATTAGTGTAAAAGTCGAGATTTGAACCCGCTTCTCCCGACCCAGAAAGCAAACATCTAACTATTTGCCAAAGGGGGATTTTGTTCCCCTGACATGCCCCCAACTGCCAGCCACCACCTTGAGGCTACATCCTGCTGCTCAGCCTTCCCCTCTGACCGTCCTCCCACCTCCCACACTAAAGGGGAGAGGTGTAAAGTCAACCTGCCCCGAGGCTGACTGCTGTAACCGGGAGTAGATTTTTTAAGCCCGTGAGCAAAGTGAGGTGTTTAAAAAAACAGAAAAAACCACAGGGGAATTATTTTTTTCTTCTTCAGGGAAATCTGGATGATTTAGGATTACATGTCTGCAGGCTGTGTTGGTGTCAAAATGTCACGACTGGTGGGAATAAAAGCGAACGGAGTTTGAGAAAGTCAGACATTAACAGGTGAAATGAGTTTCTTCTTGTTCCGTATATTTTTTATTTCTCTAAAATGAATATAAAAATAACACTTCATGTGACAGAAATCACATTTCAAATGAGTCACTCCTGTCTAGATGTGGTATTGTAAGAGTTCTTGGATGGCATGTCCCTTTACCCGACACTTACCCACCCACGAATGTGAGATACTTTAACTTCAGGACGCGGTGCTGAGACAAAGCATGTCACCGCGCTTAGCATTTAAACAAATGTCAGATTTATTTACTCTATAAAGTCTGTAAATATATTTAATTACATATTTATTTTCTTTTGTATATTGCCCTCTTGATTTTGTTCAGTATAAGAGTTGAATGGCTACTGATTATATAAATATATATACACCGTCTATGGTTGATTTCCACGGGTTGCAGGTTTAAAAAAAAAAAAAAGGTTTGAATCTCAGATTTGCTTACAGCTTGTTGAAAACGTGACGTGCTGCAGATAAGCTTCACATTTCCTCATCGTGCTCTTCGTGTTTCGAACGTATAAATAAAAAAATAAAAACACAAAAAGCTGCTTTGGAGATAAACGGCGTGAGAACTTGTGACCTCACCCAAGACGCACACTGCCAGCTCACGCCACCGTCCATTCCAGTTTTCTGCCGACCCTCCGTAACGATCTGTGATGTTTACACTGAGAGCGCGGCTTCTTGTCGTGTTTATAAGGGTTTACAAAGAAAAACCACACCGGCAAGACCAGTCCTGCTTTCTCACGGCCCATTAAGAGTGTGTGTGTGTGTGTGTTCATGAAAACGTCTGCCAGGACTTGACTTGTGTGTACATTGTTTTTTTATTTTGATAATTAACCCTCCATCTGTCCTGTTATGAGCCCCTCCCTTCCTGCCGATGTGAATGTTTTGTACGACTACATGGTTTGTATATGAGAAATGCATCGTAACTGCATCATTTTAAAACCTTTACATTGTAAAACACGACAAACGCAAATGTCTTTTTTTGTCATTTATAAAAACAAATAAATTAACTGTGATGGAAAATGATTCGGCGGTCTCCACTTTGGTGCGTTAACGTCCCCGCTGTGGTTCTGGTTCCATTATTGAGATCGATAAATTGGATTTCTTGACTCAGCGGTCTGTCGGCGGCGACACTGTCTCATATTTTACTGCAGACCATCTGGAAATCAGCTCACGTCGCGTTCAGCTCTCCTCGAGCCGCCGCAAACAAAGTCCTGCAGTGAGCTGAGTCAGCTGATCGATGCCAGTTCTTCCTCTTCCTCTTGTGTTTTCCCATCCTGGAAGGATTTACCGGCTCACCTGCAGACACACAAACTTTAACCTTTAAACTCGTCCTGCTAGCTCGTAATTCCCCTTCAGTCATTTTCTACAAGCACCACAACAACACACCTATTTGCCGCGCTTGTTGCCTTTGATTTTCTGGATCTCCTTGGAGCTGAGGATCAGCATGCCGTTCTTGAAACGGCCCACCTGACCTGTGGGGGCCACGCCAGGACCAGAACCAGAGGACACCTTCTTCTTCCTGTCCCTGGCGGAGATGGAAGCACAGACAAACTTTCAACCACTGAGATGCAACAACACGGCCTGTGTAAATATCTGTTATTTGTTAAATCAAGATCTAGAGGCAAATTATTCAGACGGTCTGTCTCACCCACCTTGGATTACTCTGCTTCTTCTTTTTCTTCAGGTCCTACAGAGCAACGACACAAGGAGAGGCAGTGGAAGAATAAGAAATGAGCACGAGAGCATGAGATGTTCATTTCACGAACCAGCTTCTAAATCTGAGTCTGGTGAGGAAGCGTCCTTTGGTTTGTGTCGGCATCAAGCCGGGTTAATCAGTGAAATCAAAATGTTTCACAGCGGTTTTGTTCAGCACTTCACACACCACCGGACATCCTGATCCTGTCTGAATTACCCATAATGATTTAATTACGTCCCCGGTAACACAATGAATCTACGTGTATTAAAAGTACAGCTGGAGCAGGTCTTACCGGCTGAACCTCCTCCTTCGCTTTCTGCTTCTTATCTTTGATTTGCTGCTGCAGCACCTTGTAGTTGACGTAGTCCTTCTTAGGAGGCTGATTGAGAGAAAAGTCGTGGATTAGTCTCTCGCCTATTAAAAAAAAAACACTGCGCTACAGAAGAACCAGAGTTTTGCTTACTCTCGCTCCGAGCATGACCGCTCTGTCCTGTTCAAAAACTCGCTGCTGCTCCTTCTTGTAACCCGTGATTCCAAAGCGATGGACCTCGAGACGAGCCTGATGCAAACACACACAAACTGAGCCGTGGGAAGCATCACAGCTCACACATTTAAAGTTTAAACTTGTAATTAAAATGAGGGCTGGCGGTAAAAAGTGATTAAACCGTCACCTTTTCCAAACTGAGTTCTTCAGGCTCGTTGCTTTGCTTCTTCGCCGTTGTCGTCTGAGGGGCCTTGAAGTGACGACAGAAGCAGAAAGGTGAAGTGAATGGATGGTGACAGGAATACACAGTGTACCCAGTGGGCTTTAAGTAGTACTACTGTAGACGTACAGGCACTTTGTCGAGGGTTGGCGTCTGCTTGGTTTTCAGTTTCTTTCGGGGGTCTTGAAATGTGACCACTTCCACCTGGCTCACCTGTCGAGAGCTTGGACCTGAGTGTGAGACAGGATAAAAGAAATGAGCTACAGGATGCCTGGGATGCTAAAACGAGTCATTAATTATTGATTAGTTTAAGTGTAGCATCTGTAACATCAGTATGTCATGACATAACATCTGACAGAGAGGCTTGGCTCGAGTCCTCCTACCTGTTCGTTCAGTCTTAGGTTGTTTCTGCTGGAGTTCCTCTCCGTCTTCAGCGTCACTGTGGACGTCCTTCGCTGCAGGCGGCTCTTCCTCCTCCTCCTCTTCCTCTTCCTCGGGTCTTTTTCGCTTCTTCTTCTTCTGAGACTTGAGCTTCTTTTTGGATGCCGGTCCATTACCTGCACGATCAGGCAACAGCATGATTAACTTGTCTTCTCTAATTAAGCACTTTGCATCAATGAAGCAATTAAAATGACACGTCTGCCATTTTTGTTGACGCTGTGATGTTTATTATTGAGGTTGTAGTTTGCAGTATTTTTAAACTATACTGCATTACAATGACATGTTACTAATATTAGGGGTGGACAAAATATTGGAAACACCTCTCAATATAACAACAGTTAAGTTAATATCTCTCTGACAGCTTCGTAAAAGTTGAAGTTATGGCAGAGTTGTGTCTCATGATAGTTTGTATTTAAAACAAAACACTTGTTTATCTTTATTAAAACATGTTTACTAAGTTGTGGGACACACTTCTGTTAATTCAAAGCTCACACAGGACTCATTCACACCTGCAACATGTTTGATAAACTCATTTAACTTCCCGGTATGAGCCTTTAAACTGTCACTACATAAAACCACTAACAACACCTTTAATGGAAGGTGTCTGCGCTGTCGCCATGGATACGAGCCATAGTTACGAGCCATAGTTACGAGCCACAGTGAAGACTGCTAACTAAGTTAGCATTAGCAATGCGCTAACATTAGCCTGTTTTCGTTGTTTTGGCAGAGGCAGGGTGCCAAAGCGAACACATTATTCTCGTTACATTTATGCCGACTCGTGGTTAAACAGACGAGAGAGGAGGAACAGCTTGTTTCAGACGACATTAGCCTTTAAAAAGTGGCTAGCGGGGTTAGCTTAGCTCAGCTTAGCTTAGCTGGCTTAGCTAACTGCACTCACCAAAGTCGTAGAGTTTATCCAGGACGTGATCGAGAAACGCGGAGTCTCCGTCTTCTTCTCCGTTTGTCTTCGGGTTCATTTTATCCTAATTCAATGAACAGAAGTCCAAAATGAATGACAACAAACCTTTGAACACACATACACACACGTGGGATGTCAGGGCACGGAACAGCCCGGTTTGTCCTTTGCCGGCTGCAGTAGTCGTGAGTGATGTGTCGACCGTGAACGCACCGGTTCTTTGAACCGACTCTTTTAAGTGAAGGATGGGAACCGGTGTTGTGGGCTGTCTGTCTGTACAATAAGTAACACCAACCATTTTCACTCTGCTGGCATGTTATGCTACGTGTTTATAAGTTATTTGTAACTAGTATTAACAGAGAGGAAAAAAGGAGGGGAGTCGGGTCACAGTTTACACCTGTCAAAATCTGACTCCCCTCTTATATCAAAAACGCAACATGTAACACCAACAATTTTCACTCTGTTGGCATGTTGTGACCTCTGCAACTTGTGTATAAAGTTATTTGTAACTAGTGTGAACAGAACTTAAAAAAGGAGGGGAGTCAGATTTTGACGGGTCAGAGTTTACACCCGTCAAAATCTGACTCCCCTCTTATATTAAAAACGCAAGATGTAACACCAACAATTTTCACTCTGCTGGCATGTTGTGACCTCTGCAACTTGTGTATAAAGTTATTTGTAACTAGTGTGAACAGAACTTAAAAAAGGAGGGGAGTCAGATTTTGACGGGTCAGAGTTTACACCCGTCAAAATCTGACTCCCCTCTTATATCAAAAACGCAACATGTAACACCAACAATTTTCACTCTGCTGGCATGTTGTGACCTCTGCAACTTGTGTATAAAGTTATTTGTAACTAGTGTGAACAGAACTTAAAAAAGGAGGGGAGTCAGATTTTGACGGGTCAGAGTTTACACCCGTCAAAATCTGACTCCCCTCTGATATCAAAAACGCAACATGTAACACCAACAATTTTCACTCTGTTGGCATGTTGTGACCTCTGCAACTTGTGTATAAAGTTATTTGTAACTAGTGTCAACAGAACTTAAAAAAGGAGGGGAGTCAGATTTTGACGGGTCACAGTTTACACCCGTCAAAATCTGACTCCCCTCTTATATTAAAAACGCAACATGTAACACCAACAATTTTCACTCTGTTGGCATGTTGTGACCTCTGCAACTTGTGTATAAAGTTATTTGTAACTAGTGTGAACAGAACTTAAAAAAGGAGGGGAGTCAGATTTTGACGGGTCACAGTTTACACCCGTCAAAATCTGACTCCCCTCTTATATCAAAAACGCAACATGTAACACCAACAATTTTCACTCTGCTGGCATGTTGTGACCTCTGCAACTTGTGTATAAAGTTATTTGTAACTAGTGTGAACAGAACTTAAAAAAGGAGGGGAGTCAGATTTTGACGGGTCAGAGTTTACACCTGTCAAAATCTGACTCCCCTCTTATATCAAAAACGCAACATGTAACACCAACAATTTTCACTCTGCTGGCATGTTGTGACCTCTGCAACTTGTGTATAAAGTTATTTGTAACTAGTGTGAACAGAACTTAAAAAAGGAGGGGAGTCAGATTTTGACGGGTCAGAGTTTACACCCGTCAAAATCTGACTCCCCTCTTATATTAAAAATGCAAGATGTAACACCAACAATTTTCACTCTGCTGGCACACTTTGACCTCTGCTACCTTTGTATAAATCTATTTGTAAGTAGTATCAACAGAGAGGAAAAAAGGAGGGGAGTCTGCTCTTCTTGGTGATCTGAGTCAAATGATCCGACTCCCTAAAAAGAAACGAACTTCCCATCAGTAGTAAACCCGGAAGTTAGCACGGAAACGCCAGGTGCTCACACGCCCATGAGAAGTTCTCCTGGTGCTTGTTTCAACTAACAAAGTGTCGTACCGAGAAGGAGAACCGTGCAGACAGGCGTGCACGTACACCTCTTCGCTGGATGCTGCGTGTGTTGTGTGTGTGTGTGAAGTTTGACACAGAATGGCGTCCGAGGCTGTTTACTCGGTATGTATGCTCTGCAGAGCTAACCTCTCTTAGCTGTGTGCTGCTGCACCTGTGTGACATTTCATTCAAACAGGTGAACGCCGAAGTCACGCTAATGTAAGCACGCGGCGTTAAAACGTGCTGCTCCGTGTTATTAGCACAGATACAGTCAGCTTGAAGGCGTCATGTTGTGCAATCAGCACTTCACACTTCAGCATGCACCGGACATTTTGTTCCAGTGTAACCAAACAAATGATGGCGTTGTTTGCATGTGTTTCTGTGTTTGCCAGACCTTTTAGCTGTTGAGCTGCTCCTCCACATGTCACTAAAATATCTTACAGAGGTGCAACAGACCAAAAACAAGACAGAGAGGCTTTGAAATTACAAGTGAGCTCACTCTGCTTTACAGAAAAACACCTAACCTCAGGTTTAAGGTGCCTGGACTAGGTAGGTTTTCACATATAAGGAATGTGTGTGTTTGCATAAGATTAGATTATTCTTTATTTATCCCGCAGCCGGGAAATTCACCTGTAACAGCAGCCAAAAATGTGAAATATACAAAACAGAAATAAAATAAAATGTCAAGAGTCCTTCAGCCTTTACAATAAACAAAAAATCAAACAACAAACATGAGTACTAAAGGTCAAAGTGGCCATGATATAAATCATATTGCACGTGGTAAGTAATTGGAATGAAAATATAATACAGATTTTTTTAAAATGGAGCAGAGAATTCATTTTTACCAGATTTTGACTCCTAATTTCATAAACTTGTCTATTTTTAATCCTTTAATAATGACACATTCTTCTTAAGAAGGTGTGCGTTCATGTAACGTGTCTGGAGCCAACAAATGTTGACAGCAGTGGTTGCACACTGCGTACGTCACTGCACTACCTTTTGTCTGAGTCTAATCTACATTGTGTGATGTTTCTCCAGCATAGAGACCCCATGCTGAAGAAGAGAGATGACTTTGAGGACGTTCTGGAGGAGAGGAGGAACTCCAGCGACCTGAGATACGCCCTCAGATGTTACACCCCGGTTCTTTACAAAGGCCTGACGCCCTGCAAAGCCAGCACGCTGAAGAGCATGGTGTTGCAGTCCGATCAGCTGCGCTACGTCATCGGTCAGGTAAAGTAACGGTCGGCCGACGGCAGGTTGTCATTCCGGTTTTACCTGTTGGCAGTTAGATGAGATAAGAAGTCGTGGTTTTGTCCTTTTTCTAGTCCTTTTTTTGTGATTCAGAGATTTTTCTGTTTAATCCAAAACATGAAGATTTCTGCAGTAACCCTCATACAGAATACAAAAATCTGTCGAGTGCAAACTTTGTCGTCTCCGTGGGGTTGACTTGGCTACACAGGGGTGGCTTGGTGGCTGAGTAGCCTGGTTAATGGCTTCTTACTTACATTCCCTGTGATAGCAGACATGGTTTGTGCTGTCTTCTCCAGCTCTTCATCCTCCTCCTCACTTCAGCCAGCCGTCTCTCGTTTTCACGTGGTCAAGTCAGCCGCTCCAATATTTAATTTGATTTTAAAAAGTGTGACTCATAAAACGAGTGTAATCCTGCACTGCTTCAATGCTCATATTTACATTATGAAATGTATTAAAAAATTCATGAAAAATATTACATGTGTTAAAATGCTATAAAAAGAGGTGTGTCTCATACAGCAGGTGTAGATAGACTGTTCTACATTGATTCTGAACCAATAGGTCACATGACCTGGGAGCTATTGAGCTTTAAAGCTCATATTTACATTTACATTATGAAATATATTAAAAATTCATAACAAAATATGACATGTGTTTAAAAAGGTGATTTAAAAAGTCCCATACAGTAAACAGCTATTGAAATAAAATTCTCATATTTGAATAACAATAACCTGTCTAAGTTATAGGCCTATTAACCCTTAAATAAATATTGAAACCCCCTATAACGCGCAACATGGGTCAAAAATGACCCGCATTCATTTCAATGTAACTCCAAGCACACATGGGTTTTTTTCTGTCACAATTTCTAAATCTAATATATTCCAACCTCTAATGATTTAAACGTTGCACAAACTATTGTTTGTTTGTTTATTTATTATCTCATGAATAAACATAGATCTAGAATTCCTCCACTAATGTGCAGACATGGGTCAAAAATGACCCACATTCATTCCCTATGTAATATTGTATAAGAAACAGAGTTTATTTGCAGTATTGTTTAAAAAAGTGTATTTATTTATTTAATCATTTAATATTCCAATAATTTCATTTCTGAATGATGATACTTAAAACATTAAAACAGTATAAAACAATACAGTGAGTGTAACCAGGGCCGGTTCTATATCAATAATACTACTATAATATAATGATATTAATATATTACAGTTCCAGACTGTACTTTTTCACCCTGTTTAACTGGCGTTAACATTAACTACAGGTGTGAAGTGCAATCTAAAACTTGACTTTTCGAGCCTTCTTTCATGCAAAATGTGTTTTAATGAATTTTTAATATATTTCATAATGTAAATATGAGCTTTAAAGGTCAATAGCTCCCAGGTCATGTGACCTATGGACTCAAAATCAGTCTAGAACAGTCTATCTACACCTGCTGTATGAGACACACCTCTTTTTATAGAACTTAAAATATATAATATTTTTTAATGAATTTTTAAACACATTTCATAATGTAAATATGAGCATTGAAGCAGTGTAGGACTATACTTGTTTTATGAGACACACTTTTTAAAATCAAATGAAATCAAATAAATAAACGTTTAATACATACAACACCCACGTCTTATTTTGAAAACCGGAAGTGTCCACACGCTGCAGTAAGCTAGCGCTGAGTATCTGCCATAAAGTCGGCAATAAGGGCGCACTTGAAAACATTGGAGCGGCTGACTTGACCGCAGTCACTTCAGCGGCGTTCTCTGGTCTTTCCACAGCGAGTACGCTAACAGCTGTTCTTGAGTGAAAACAAGAGAGCGGTGGCTTTTTCTGAACGGGTCCATGTTTGCACACAAAAAGAGAAAGATCGGTGCCTAAAAAAAGCATGAAATAAGTGCTAAAAATACTAGAAGAGCTCAGAGCGACTGAAACTGCCACCCACGTGGTGCCATAGCAAGCTTGACTTAAAGCTTGTGGTGTGACATCTCCTCTTCTGTGCCAAGGGATCTTTATTCAGGGCTTTTCATGAGCCTGCAGCACCTCAGGGCCCGGGTTCAAGGTCTTTTTTATAAGCTCTCAGTGCCGTGGGACTTTGCTTCAAAGCTAGATGACGTTACTTTGACTCAGAGGATCTTTCTGAGGATTTTCACTCCTCTCACATTATTCATTACTTGTAGAGTTTTCAGACTGCATGTATTGTTCCCAAGTTTGTTTGTTTTTGTGCTCAATGTGCCTAAAAAAACAGGTCACAGTAGAAAGTGGATCATAAAGTAGAAATGTAGTGTTATGTCGTAGTTTGACGTCAATAAATTTACCAGAATCAAAAAATTCAGTCACTTCATTTTATTGTTGTGTGACGGTTTATTTTGTGTGGTGAAGGTTTCCAAAGAGACGGGCCGGGCTGCCGATGACGTCCGCGAGGATGCGTCGGCCATCCTGGAGGAGATGGCTCACTCTCTGCAGCTCAGCACCGTCCGCTTCTTCGCCTTCACGCTCAGCAAGGTCTTTAAAACCTTGTTCAGGAGCATCTGTGTCAACGAAGAGGGCATCCAGAGGGTGAGAACACACGCTGGCTTACACACTTTTAAAACGGTATCCGGACTCACAACTAATCTGATGTGTGTGCTTTGGTTGCTAGCTCCAACAGGCCATTCAGGAGCATCCGGTAGTCCTCTTACCGAGTCACCGGAGTTACATGGACTTCCTGCTCATGTCGTACCTCCTGTACACCTACGACCTGGCCCTGCCTGTCATCGCTGCCGGCATGGGTAAGAGTCAGACTAGGGGCAGAATATATGAAACTCTGAGCGTCACTGTTTGCACATAGAACTAAGGTTTGTGTGTCTCTGCAGACTTCATGGGGATGAAGTTTGTTGGGGAAATGCTGCGCATGTCTGGAGCTTTCTTCATCAGGAGGTCGTTTGGTGGAGACAAACTGTACTGGTCCGTCTTCTCAGAGTACGTCAAGACCATGCTGAAGGTGAGGACGCTGTTTATTCATGTTATGTTATTTCTGTATTGTGTAGACAGAAATGATATTAAAGACATTTTTACATATCTTTGTTTCTCTTCAGAACGGATTTGCACCAGTTGAATTTTTCCTTGAGGGGACTAGAAGCCGAACAGCCAAGTCTCTGACACCAAAGTTGGGTAAGTCGCAATAAAAAGCAACTGAAAACTCTCCTAGAAGTCACCTGTCACACATCTGCAGTCAGATGTTTGAGACTCAGACCACATCCTGTGTTTTCTTTCAGTTTATTAAAACAAGAAAATCAGGAATATTACAAGAACAAGTTTATACAGTACAGGTGACACAGAGTGAAAATGTTGTACAATAATAATAATAATACTGTCATCGTCGCCTCCGTGTCCTCCTCCAGGTCTGTTGAACATCGTCATGGATCCGTTCTTCAAAGGGGAGGTGTACGACGTCAGCGTGGTTCCGGTCAGTATCAGCTATGAGAGGATCCTGGAGGAGGCGCTTTACGCCAGAGAGATGCTGGGAGTCCCCAAACCGAAGGAGTCCACTTCAGTGAGTCATTCGCACGTCTCACTTTTCTTTTATCATGAATGACGAACTGTAAAAAGTCATATTTTGCAGGAAGTCCATGTACGTGCTGAGACGTGCTCCTCCTCATGTCTTCTTTGTAGGGTCTGTTTAAAGCCAGAAAGGTCCTCAGTGAAGATTACGGAAGCATCCACGTGTACTTTGGCCAACCTGTGTCTGTCAGGAGTTTAGCCCAGGGCAGAGTGAACCGCTGCCAGTTCAGCCTGGTACCAAGGTACGATATATCAACACTACTGTGTGTGTGTGTGTGTTTAGTGTAAAAGAACATACACCTCATTCTGTCTTGTTAACACGATTTGTAACTGTTACTAGAAAACTTGATACACCGTGTAGCAGCACTAATAGGTTTTTCTGTAATCTTCTTTGGAAGAGGAAATCCAATAGACCTGTGAAGTGAAATATTTATTCCCACCTCTGCTCCTCATCCTCGATGTAGCTGGATGTCTTAAAAATGTGTTACTATTTCAACTTTTTGTTCGTGAAGCGTGGACTGACTGGAAGCTTTCTGTTTGCAGACACATCCCCGGAAAACCCAGCAAGGAGATTCACAACTTTGTGAACGACACCGCTTACAGGCTGGTGCGAGCCCAGGAGGAGAACATGGTCCTGAAGCCGTGGGTCCTTCTGGCCTCCCTGCTGCTCCAGAACCACCACCAGAACCAGACGGCCGGGCAGGAACGGGGAATAGCACTGGATGAGCTGACCGCACAGGCTGTGTGGCTCAGGGACGTTTCCCGGGAGTACGGAGCCTTCCTCCACTGGCCCGGTACGAGTCCGAGACTCATCCTTCAGTCACACTGCTGGACTTACAAGAGGGCTCTGAGGCTTCATCTTCATCTCTTGCTCATCCAGTTCTGCCTATTGATTCTGTTTGTCTCCTTCAGGCCACGTGACTCCATCAGAGGTGGTTTCCTCCAGTCTTTCCCTGCATCGAGGTCTGGTGAGGATCTGTGAGGGACGAGTCCAGCTGGCAGTGGAACAAAGTTTGTATTTCTTGACTTGATTTGTGCAATCCCACAGAGCTAAGTTAGATTTAAAGCATCTCTTACACAGTCAAGTATCCTGTAATCAGACTGTTTAAGTACAACGTGCTTGCAAACAGTTCAGCTGTGCTCGGAAAGTCTTTTAAAGTCTTTAAACTTTGTCCTGAAGCTGGCACAGGGGAGCCTCACAGCGGCGTCACTCCAGAAGAGGAGCTCTTGAGCCAGGCGGTCGTCGTCCTCTCCTGCGCCTCGTACAGGAACCAGGTGCTGCACGTCTTCGTCCGACCGGCCCTGCTGGCCTCGGCCATCCACGCTGCCTCGTCCAACCAGAAACGTAAGACGGACAAAGCTGTTTCAAACGTTCTGCTCTCTGCTTCTTGAAACGTTTATGTACTTTGCGCTACAACAACACAGTCAAGAATAAATTTAAAATTGTTTAACTTTGTGCTTGAATAATTGTGTTTCGACATCATTCTCTTTTGTGATTTCCAGAGGAGGTCTTCAACAGTTTCAGCTTCCTCAGAAACATGTTCTCCAATGAGTTCATCCTCTGTCCCGGAGCTACAGTTCAGGTGAGGAGCAACATTTATTTCAATACTTTTGTCCCTGCAGTAAATAATCTATTGTATGACCGTTCAGACATGCAGTGCAGGTTTCATATTTCATTTGTGTGTCTTGTAGGACTTTGAGGAGGCCTGTTATCTGCTGGTGAAGACCAGAGCTCTGCAGGTGACCCAACAGGAGGTTCTGGTAACGGAAAGAGGACAAAGAACACTGGCCTTCCTCACCAGCATGCTCGATCCGTTCTTACAAGGATACCAGGTGAGCGAGACGCACAGAATCAAATCAGATCAAATTTTATTTGTATAGCCCAAAGTCACAAAACACATTTTGCCTCAGAGGGCTTTAAAATCTGTACAGGGAGTGACACCCTCTGTCCTTAGACCCTCGGTTCGAGTGAGGAAAAACTTGCCCACAAAAAAACCCTTTAACAGGGAAAAAATGTGGAAGAAACATCAGGAACAGCCACAGAGGAGGGATGTCACATGTACAGAACAATCAACACAAACATATTGTACAGTTACAATGAATTACAATAGACGGTAGAGTGATTACAGTAGCAATAAGGACAGTAATGCTATATATGGTGGACGTCAGCAGCAGCCACGATCCATGAGAACCTGCTGGACGAGAAAGCACAGAAACTCCGGGGAAGAAGTTTAGTTAGTAACATGCATTGATGGTAGAGAGAGAGAGAGAGAGAGAGGTAGGGACACACACACACACACACTCTCTCCCCCCCCACACACACTCTCTCCCCCCCCCCACACACACACACACTCTCCCCCCCACACACACACACTCTCTCCCCCCCCACACACACACTCTCCCCCCCCCACACACACTCACTCTCTCCCCAGCCCAGTCCAGTCCAGTGAAGACAAGCCCAGTCCAGTCCACACAAGTCCAGTCCAGTCCAGACCAGACAAGCCCAGCCCAGTCCAGTCCAGACAAGCCCAGTCCAGTCCAGACAAGCCCAGTCCAGTCCAGTCCAGACAAGCCCAGTCCAGTCCAGTCCAGACAAGCCCAGTCCAGTCCAGTCCAGACAAGCCCAGACCAGTCCAGACAAGCCCAGTCAAGCCCAGACCAGTCCAGACAAGCCCAGCCCAGTCCAGCCCAGCCCAGTCCACACAAGTCCAGACAAGCCCAGCCCAGTCCAGTCCAGACAAGCCCAGCCCAGTCCAGTCCAGTCCAGTGCAGTCCAGTCCAGACAAGTCCAGTCCAGACAAGCCCAGTCCAGTCCAGTCCAGACAAGCCCAGTCCAGACAAGCCCAGTCCACACAAGTCCAGACAAGCCCAGCCCAGTCCAGTCCAGACAAGCCCAGTCCAGTCCAGACAAGCCCAGTCCAGTCCAGTCAAGCCCAGTCCAGTCCAGACAAGCCCAGTCCAGTCAACAGTCCAAGCCCAGTCAGTCCAGTCCAGTCCAGTCCCGACAGCAGTCAGTCCAGACAACGTCCAGTCCAGCAAGCCAAGCTCCAGTCCAGTCCAGACAAGCCCAGTCCAGTCCAGTCCAGACAAGCCCAGTCCACACAAGTCCAGACAAGCCCAGCCCAGTCCAGTCCAGACAAGCCCAGCCCAGTCCAGTCCAGTCAAGCCCAGTCCAGTCCAGTCCAGACAAGTCCAGTCCAGACAAGCCCAGTCCAGTCCAGACAAGCCCAGTCCAGTCCAGACAAGCCCAGACCAGTCCAGTCCAGTCCAGACAAGCCCAGTCCAGTCCAGACAAGCCCAGACCAGTCCAGACAAGTCCAGACAAGCCCAGTCCAGTCCAGTCCAGACAAGCCCAGACCAGTCCAGTCCAGACAAGCCCAGTCCAGTCCAGACAAGCCCAGACAAGTCCAGTCCAGTCCAGCCCAGTCCACACAAGTCCAGACAAGCCCAGCCCAGTCCAGTCCAGTCCAGACAAGTCCAGTCCAGACAAGCCCAGCCCAGCCCAGTCCAGTCCAGTCCAGACAAGCCCAGTCCAGTCCAGTCCAGACAAGCCCAGTCCAGTCCAGTCCAGACAAGCCCAGTCCAGCCCAGTCCAGTCCAGACAAGCCCAGTCCAGTCCAGACCAGTCCAGTCCAGACCAGTCCAGACAAATCCAGTCCAGTCCAGACAAGTCCAGCCCAGTCCAGTCCAGACAAGCCCAGTCCAGTCCAGACAAGCCCAGACCAGTCCAGTCCAGACAAGCCCAGTCCAGTCCAGACAAGCCCAGTCCACACAAGTCCAGACAAGCCCAGTCCAGTCCAGACAAGCCCAGACCAGTCCAGACAAGTCCAGACAAGCCCAGTCCAGTCCAGTCCAGACAAGCCCAGACCAGTCCAGTCCAGACAAGCCCAGTCCAGTCCAGACAAGCCCAGACAAGTCCAGTCCAGTCCAGCCCAGTCCAGACAAGCCCAGTCCACACAAGTCCAGACAAGCCCAGCCCAGTCCAGTCCAGACAAGCCCAGTCCAGTCCAGTCCAGACAAGTCCAGTCCAGACAAGCCCAGCCCAGCCCAGTCCAGTCCAGTCCAGTCCAGACAAGCCCAGTCCAGTCCAGTCCAGACAAGCCCAGTCCAGTCCAGTCCAGACAAGCCCAGTCCAGCCCAGTCCAGTCCAGACAAGCCCAGTCCAGTCCAGACCAGTCCAGTCCAGACCAGTCCAGACAAATCCAGTCCAGTCCAGACAAGCCCAGTCCAGTCCAGTCCAGACAAGTCCAGTCCAGACAAGTCCAGCCCAGTCCAGTCCAGACAAGCCCAGCCCAGTCCAGTCCAGTCCAGACAAGTCCAGTCCAGCCCAGTCCAGTCCAGACAAGCCCAGCCCAGCCCAGTCCAGTCCAGACAAGCCCAGTCCAGTCCAGACAAGCCCAGACCAGTCCAGTCCAGACAAGCCCAGTCCAGTCCAGACAAGCCCAGTCCACACAAGTCCAGACAAGCCCAGTCCAGTCCAGACAAGCCCAGACCAGTCCAGACAAGTCCAGACAAGCCCAGTCCAGTCCAGTCCAGACAAGCCCAGACCAGTCCAGTCCAGACAAGCCCAGTCCAGTCCAGACAAGCCCAGACAAGTCCAGTCCAGTCCAGCCCAGTCCAGACAAGCCCAGTCCACACAAGTCCAGTCCACACAAGTCCAGACAAGCCCAGCCCAGTCCAGTCCAGACAAGCCCAGTCCAGTCCAGTCCAGACAAGTCCAGTCCAGACAAGCCCAGCCCAGCCCAGTCCAGTCCAGTCCAGACAAGCCCAGTCCAGTCCAGTCCAGACAAGCCCAGTCCAGTCCAGTCCAGTCCAGACAAGCCCAGTCCAGTCCAGTCCAGTCCAGACAAGCCCAGTCCAGTCCAGACCAGTCCAGTCCAGACCAGTCCAGACAAATCCAGTCCAGTCCAGACAAGCCCAGTCCAGTCCAGTCCAGACAAGTCCAGTCCAGACAAGTCCAGCCCAGTCCAGTCCAGACAAGCCCAGCCCAGTCCAGTCCAGACAAGCCCAGTCCAGTCCAGTCCAGACAAGTCCAGTCCAGCCCAGTCCAGTCCAGACAAGCCCAGCCCAGCCCAGTCCAGTCCAGACAAGCCCAGTCCAGTCCAGTCAAGCCCAGTCCAGTCCAGACAAGCCCAGTCCAGTCCAGACAAGCCCAGACCAGTCCAGACAAGCCCAGACCAGTCCAGACAAGCCCAGTCCAGTCCAGACAAGCCCAGTCCAGTCCAGTCCAGTCCAGACAAGCCCAGTCCAGTCCAGACAAGCCCAGACCAGTCCAGACAAGCCCAGTCCAGTCCAGACAAGCCCAGTCCAGTCCAGTCCAGTCCAGACAAGCCCAGTCCAGTCCAGACAAGCCCAGACCAGTCCAGACAAGCCCAGTCCAGTCCAGACAAGCCCAGACCAGTCCAGTCCAGACAAGCCCAGTCCAGTCCAGACAAGCCCAGACCAGTCCAGTCCAGACAAGCCCAGTCCAGTCCAGACAAGCCCAGTCCACACAAGTCCAGACAAGCCCAGTCCAGTCCAGACAAGCCCAGTCCAGTCCAGACAAGCCCAGTCCAGTCCAGACAAGCCCAGTCCAGTCCAGACAAGCCCAGTCCACACAAGTCCAGACAAGCCCAGTCCAGTCCAGACAAGCCCAGTCCAGTCCAGTCCAGTCCAGTCCAGACAAGCCCAGTCCAGTCAAGCCAAGCCCAGTCCAGTCCAGTCAAGCCAAGCCCAGTCCAGTCCAGACAAGCCCAGCCCAGACAAGCCCAGCCCAGCCCAGTCCAGTCCAGACAAGCCCAGCCCAGCCCAGTCCAGTCCAGACAAGCCCAGTCAAGCCCAGTCCAGTCCAGACAAGCCCAGTCCAGTCCAGACAAGCCCTGACCAGTCCAGACAAGCCCAGACCAGTCCAGACAAGCCCAGACCAGTCCAGACAAGCCCAGTCCAGTCCAGACAAGCCCAGTCCAGTCCAGACAAGCCCAGTCCAGCCCAGTCCAGTCCAGTCCAGTCCAGACAAGTCCAGTCCAGACAAGCCCAGCCCAGTCCAGACAAGCCCAGCCCAGTCCAGTCCAGTCCAGACAAGCCCAGTCCAGTCCAGTCCAGACAAGCCCAGTCCAGACAAGCCCAGTCCAGACAAGCCCAGTCCAGTCCAGACAAGCCCAGACCAGTCCAGACAAGCCCAGTCCAGTCCAGACAAGCCCAGACCAGTCCAGACAAGCCCAGTCCACACAAGTCCAGACAAGCCCAGTCCACACAAGTCCAGTCCAGACAAGCCCAGTCCAGTCCAGACAAGCCCAGCCCAGTCCAGACAAGCCCAGCCCAGTCCAGACAAGCCCAGTCCAGTCCAGTCCAGTCAAGCCCAGTCCAGTCCAGTCCAGTCCAGTCCAGTCAAGCCCAGTCCAGTCCAGTCCAGTCCAGACAAGCCCAGTCCAGTCCAGACAAGCCCAGTCCAGTCCAGACAAGCCCAGTCCAGTCCAGTCCAGTCAAGCCCAGTCCAGTCAAGCCCAGTCCAGACAAGCCCAGTCCAGTCCAGACAAGTCCAGTCCAGACAAGCCCAGTCCAGTCCAGACAAGCCCAGTCCACACAAGTCCAGACAAGCCCAGTCCACACAAGTCCAGACAAGCCCAGTCCACACAAGTCCAGACAAGCCCAGCCCAGTCCAGTCCAGACAAGCCCAGCCCAGTCCAGACAAGCCCAGCCCAGTCCAGACAAGCCCAGTCCAGTCCAGTCCAGTCAAGCCCAGTGCAGTCCAGTCCAGTCCAGACAAGCCCAGTCCAGACAAGCCCAGTCCAGTCCAGACAAGCCCAGACCAGTCCAGACAAGCCCAGTCCAGTCCAGACAAGCCCAGACCAGTCCAGACAAGTCCAGTCCAGTCCAGTCCAGCCCAGCCCAGTCCAGACAAGCCCAGTCCACACAAGTCCAGACAAGCCCAGTCCACACAAGTCCAGTCCAGACAAGCCCAGTCCAGTCCAGACAAGCCCAGCCCAGTCCAGACAAGCCCAGCCCAGTCCAGACAAGCCCAGTCCAGTCCAGTCCAGTCCAGTCCAGTCAAGCCCAGTCCAGTCCAGACAAGCCCAGTCCAGTCCAGACAAGCCCAGTCCAGTCCAGTCCAGTCAAGCCCAGTCCAGTCAAGCCCAGTCCAGACAAGCCCAGTCCAGTCCAGACAAGTCCAGTCCAGACAAGCCCAGTCCAGTCCAGACAAGCCCAGTCCACACAAGTCCAGACAAGCCCAGTCCACACAAGTCCAGACAAGCCCAGTCCACACAAGTCCAGACAAGCCCAGCCCAGTCCAGTCCAGACAAGCCCAGCCCAGTCCAGACAAGCCCAGCCCAGTCCAGACAAGCCCAGTCCAGTCCAGTCCAGTCAAGCCCAGTGCAGTCCAGTCCAGTCCAGACAAGCCCAGTCCAGTCCAGACAAGCCCAGTCCAGTCCAGACAAGCCCAGTCCAGTCCAGCCAAGCCCAGTCCAGTCAAGCCCAGTCCAGTCCAGTCCAGACAAGCCCAGTCCAGTCCAGACAAGCCCAGTCCAGTCCAGACAAGCCCAGACCAGTCCAGACAAGCCCAGTCCAGTCCAGACAAGCCCAGACCAGTCCAGACAAGCCCAGTCCAGTCCAGACAAGCCCAGACCAGTCCAGTCCAGACAAGCCCAGTCCAGTCCAGACAAGCCCAGACCAGTCCAGTCCAGTCCAGTCCAGACAAGCCCAGCCCAGCCCAGACAAGCCCAGTCCAGTCAAGTCCAGTCCAGTCAAGTCCAGCCCAGTCCAGTCCAGACAAGCCCAGTCCAGTCCAGACAAGCCCAGACCAGTCCAGACAAGTCCAGACAAGCCCAGTCCAGTCCAGTCCAGACAAGCCCAGACCAGTCCAGACAAGCCCAGTCCAGTCCAGACAAGCCCAGACCAGTCCAGACAAGCCCAGTCCAGTCCAGACAAGCCCACTCCAGTCCAGTCCAGACAAGCCCAGTCCAGTCCAGACAAGCCCAGACCAGTCCAGACAAGCCCAGTCCAGTCCAGACAAGCCCAGACCAGTCCAGTCCAGACAAGCCCAGTCCACACAAGTCCAGACAAGCCCAGTCCAGTCCAGACAAGCCCAGTCCAGTCAAGTCCAGCCCAGTCCAGTCCAGACAAGCCCAGACCAGTCCAGTCCAGTCCAGACAAGCCCAGTCCAGTCCAGTCCAGCCCAGTCCAGTCCAGACCAGTCCAGTCCAGTCCAGACAAGCCCAGTCCAGTCCAGTCCAGACAAGTCCAGTCCAGACAAGTCCAGCCCAGTCCAGTCCAGACAAGCCCAGCCCAGTCCAGTCCAGACAAGCCCAGCCCAGTCCAGACAAGCCCAGCCCAGTCCAGACAAGCCCAGTCCAGTCCAGTCCAGTCAAGCCCAGTGCAGTCCAGTCCAGTCCAGACAAGCCCAGTCCAGTCCAGACAAGCCCAGTCCAGTCCAGACAAGCCCAGTCCAGTCCAGTCAAGCCCAGTCCAGTCCAGACAAGCCCAGTCCAGTCCAGACAAGTCCAGTCCAGACAAGCCCAGTCCAGTCCAGACAAGCCCAGTCCAGTCCAGACAAGCCCAGACCAGTCCAGTCCAGACAAGTCCAGTCCAGTCCAGACAAGCCCAGTCCAGTCCAGACAAGCCCAGTCCAGTCCAGACAAGCCCAGTCCAGTCCAGACAAGCCCAGACCAGTCCAGACAAGCCCAGTCCACACAAGTCCATACAAGCCCAGTCCCAGACAAGTCCAGTCCAGTCCAGACAAGCCCAGACAAGTCCAGTCCAATCCAATCCTATGGCAGCATAACTAAGGGAATGCCTGAACCAGCCCTAAGTATAAGCTCTATCAAAAAGGAAAGTCTTAAGTCCACTCTTGAAGGTGGTGACTGCCTCGTGTCTGCCTCCCGAACCCAGAAAGGTAGTTTGTTCCACAGAGGAGGAGCTACTACTACTTTTGGAAACTATAAGAACCACAAGGAACCCAGCATTCTGAGAGCGCAGGGGTCTAGAGGGGTAGTAAGGTACTGTGAGTTCTTTTAGATATGATGGTGAGCTTTGTACGTAAGGAGAAGAATTTTAAATTCTATTCTATATTTAACAGGTAGCCAATGCAAGGAAGCCAAAATGAGAGAGATGTGATCTCTGATCTTGGTTCCTGTCAGAACACGTGCAGCAGCATCTGAATCAGCTGCAAAGTCCTAAGAGACTTATTGGGGCAGCCTGATAATAAAGAGTTACAGTAGTCCAGCCTAGAAGTATTAAATGCATGGACTAGTTTTTCAGCATCGGCTTGGGACAGGATGCGTCTGCATTCTTCCACTTACGCAACATTACCAAAATCAGTCTTTGAAATTTGTTTTATGTGGGCATTAAAGGACAAATCCTGATCAAAGATGACTCCAAGAAGTAGCCAACAACTTGAATCCATCCATAAAACCACTGATCTCCATATATTAAAGCACATCTTAAATTGCAACAGTTTCTTAATTTACATCTGCACATGGTCATGGTGAGGTACATAATCATACACTGTGTACACCAGTCCAGACAAGTCCAGACAAGCCCAGTCCAGTCCAGTCCAGACAAGCCCAGACCAGTCCAGACAAGCCCAGTCCAGTCCAGACAAGCCCAGACCAGTCCAGACAAGCCCAGTCCAGTCCAGACAAGCCCACTCCAGTCCAGTCCAGACAAGCCCAGTCCAGTCCAGACAAGCCCAGACCAGTCCAGACAAGCCCAGTCCAGTCCAGACAAGCCCAGACCAGTCCAGTCCAGACAAGCCCAGTCCACACAAGTCCAGACAAGCCCAGTCCAGTCCAGACAAGCCCAGTCCAGTCAAGTCCAGCCCAGTCCAGTCCAGACAAGCCCAGACCAGTCCAGTCCAGTCCAGACAAGCCCAGTCCAGTCCAGTCCAGCCCAGTCCAGTCCAGACCAGTCCAGTCCAGTCCAGACAAGCCCAGTCCAGTCCAGTCCAGACAAGTCCAGTCCAGACAAGTCCAGCCCAGTCCAGTCCAGACAAGCCCAGCCCAGTCCAGTCCAGACAAGCCCAGACCAGTCCAGACAAGCCCAGTCCAGTCCAGACAAGCCCAGACCAGTCCAGTCCAGACAAGCCCAGTCCACACAAGTCCAGACAAGCCCAGTCCAGTCCAGACAAGCCCAGTCCAGTCAAGTCCAGCCCAGTCCAGTCCAGACAAGCCCAGACCAGTCCAGTCCAGTCCAGACAAGCCCAGTCCAGTCCAGTCCAGCCCAGTCCAGTCCAGACCAGTCCAGTCCAGTCCAGACAAGCCCAGTCCAGTCCAGTCCAGACAAGTCCAGTCCAGACAAGTCCAGCCCAGTCCAGTCCAGACAAGCCCAGCCCAGTCCAGTCCAGACAAGCCCAGCCCAGTCCAGACAAGCCCAGCCCAGTCCAGACAAGCCCAGTCCAGTCCAGTCCAGTCAAGCCCAGTGCAGTCCAGTCCAGTCCAGACAAGCCCAGTCCAGTCCAGACAAGCCCAGTCCAGTCCAGACAAGCCCAGTCCAGTCCAGTCAAGCCCAGTCCAGTCCAGACAAGCCCAGTCCAGTCCAGACAAGTCCAGTCCAGACAAGCCCAGTCCAGTCCAGACCAGTCAGTCCAGACAAGCCCCAGCCTCCAGTCCATACAAGCCCAGATCCAGTCCAGACAAGCCCAGACCAGTCCGACAGCCAGTCAGTCCAGACAGCCCAGACCAGTCCAGTCCAGACAGCCCAGTCCAGTCCAGACAAGCCCAGACCAGTCCAGTCCAGTCCAGTCCAGTCCAGACAAGCCCAGCCCAGCCAGAAAAGCCCAGTCCAGTCAAGTCCAGTCCAGTCAAGTACCAGCCCAGTCCAGTCCAGACAAGGCCCAGTCCAGTCCAGACAGCCCAGTCCAGTCCAGACAAGCCCATACCAGTCCAGACAAGTCCAGAAAGCCCAGTCCAGTCCAGTCCAGACAAGCCCAGACCAGTCCAGACAAGCCCAGTCCAAGTCCAGACAAGCACCAGACCAGTCCAGACAAAGCCCAAGTCCAGTCCCAGACAAGCCCACTCCAGTCCAGTCCAGACAAGCCCAGTCCAGTCCAGACAAGCCCAGACCAGTCCAGACAAGCCCAGTCCAGTCCAGACAAGCCCAGTCCAGTCCAGACAAGCCCAGTCCAGACAAGCCCAGTCCACACAAGTCCAGACAAGCCCAGTCCAGTCCAGACAAGCCCAGTCCAGCCCAGTCCAGTCCAGACAAGCCCAGTCCAGTCAAGTCCAGCCCAGTCCAGTCCAGACAAGCCCAGACCAGTCCAGACAAGTCCAGACAAGCCCAGTCCAGTCCAGTCCAGACAAGCCCAGTCCAGTCCAGTCCAGACAAGCCCAGACCAGTCCAGTCCAGACAAGCCCAGTCCAGTCCAGACAAGCCCAGACCAGTCCAGACAAGTCCAGTCCAGTCCAGCCCAGCCCAGTCCAGACAAGCCCAGTCCACACAAGTCCAGACAAGCCCAGTCCAGTCCAGTCCAGACAAGTCCAGTCCAGTCCAGACAAGCCCAGTCCAGTCCAGACAAGCCCAGTCCAGTCCAGACAAGCCCAGTCCAGCCAGACAAGCCCAGACCAGTCCAGACAAGCCCAGTCCAGTCCAGACAAGCCCAGACCAGTCCAGTCCAGACAAGCCCAGTCCAGTCCAGACAAGCCCAGTCCACACAAGTCCAGACAAGCCCAGTCCAGTCCAGTCCAGACAAGCCCAGTCCAGTCCAGACAAGCCCAGTCCAGTCAAGTCCAGTCCAGTCAAGTCCAGCCCAGTCCAGTCCAGACAAGCCCAGTCCAGTCCAGTCCAGACAAGCCCAGTCCAGTCCAGTCCAGCCCAGTCCAGTCCAGACCAGTCCAGTCCAGTCCAGACAAGCCCAGTCCAGTCCAGTCCAGACAAGTCCAGTCCAGACAAGTCCAGCCCAGTCCAGTCCAGACAAGCCCAGTCCAGTCCAGTCCAGACAAGCCCAGTCCAGTCCAGTCCAGACAAGCCCAGTCCAGTCAAGCCAAGCCCAGTCCAGTCCAGACAAGCCCAGTCCAGTCCAGACAAGTCCAGTCCAGTCCAGACAAGCCCAGTCCAGTCCAGACAAGTCCAGTCCAGTCCAGACAAGCCCAGACCAGTCCAGACAAGCCCAGTCCAGTCCAGTCCAGTCCAGACAGGCCCAGTCCAGTCCAGAGAAGACAAGCCCAGTCCACACAAGTCCATACAAGCCCAGTCCCAGACAAGTCCAGTCCAGTCCAGACAAGCCCAGACAAGTCCAGTCCAATCCAATCCTATGGCAGCATAACTAAGGGAATGCCTGAACCAGCCCTAAGTATAAGCTCTATCAAAAAGGAAAGTCTTAAGTCCACTCTTGAAGGTGGTGACTGCCTCGTGTCTGCCTCCCGAACCCAGAAAGGTAGTTTGTTCCACAGAGGAGGAGCTACTACTACTTTTGGAAACTATAAGAACCACAAGGAACCCAGCATTCTGAGAGCGCAGGGGTCTAGAGGGGGTAGTAAGGTACTGTGAGTTCTTTTAGATATGATGTGTGAGCTTTGTAAGTAAGGAGAAGAATTTTAAATTCTATTCTATATTTAACAGGTAGCCAATGCAAGGAAGCCAAAATGAGAGAGATGTGATCTCTGATCTTGGTTCCTGTCAGAAACACGTGCAGCAGCATCTGAATCAGCTGCAAAGTCCTAAGAGACTTATTGGGGCAGCCTGATAATAAAGAGTTACAGTAGTCCAGCCTAGAAGTATTAAATGCATGGACTAGTTTTTCAGCATCGGCTTGGGACAGGATGCGTCTGCATTCTTCCACTTACGCAACATTACCAAAATCAGTCTTTGAAATTTGTTTTATGTGGGCATTAAAGGACAAATCCTGATCAAAGATGACTCCAAGAAGTAGCCAACAACTTGAATCCATCCATAAAACCACTGATCTCCATATATTAAAGCACATCTTAAATTGCAACAGTTTCTTAATTTACATCTGCACATGGTCATGGTGAGGTACATAATCATACACTGTGTACACAAGTTTAAGTACATGCAAACAGCTTGGTTGTTTTAAAATTTGTGAGTATTAAAGTGTCCTCTAGAGGGTGCTGCTAACTCATGATTAATCTTAACAGCTGTGTGTGTGTGTGTGTGTTTTCAGGTGATTTGCAGGTTCCTGTGTGAGGAGGCCGCTGACACTCTGACAGAGAAACAGTTCATTCCTGCCGTCCGCAAGTTCATCATCAAACATCTTCTCGCAGGTTTCCCTTGTTTGTTTTTCATTCGTTTGTTTCTGTCTTTACGTCGACCCTCTGCACAGCGTACTAACTGAGTGTGTGTGTGTGATCCAGGAAGACTAAGATACACTGAGGTGTTGTCGTCCGACCTCCAGAAGAACGCTCTGGCAGCTTTGCTGAGACTCGGAGCCGTACGGAAAATCAAGGGTATGTTGGTTTTGATCGCCCTCGTGTCCCTTGGGTTGGACTGATTGGCTGAATAGCAGAAATAGTTAGAAACACACCTGCTTCGCTTCCGCTCGTCAAACTCAGGTTAACTTGCACAGATTTGGTCATTTTTCCTAGTTTACGTGCTTCTAAATATGTAAATTTGTAGTTTATAGTACAACAGCAACAGTCGTACACATGGAGTGGTGTTGCATTTGTGCCCAATGAAATTTAACCGTTATTAAGAATAGTTTAGGTTTTATTTACTTGAGTTTTGAGACCTCCATCCTTGTAATTTCTGCCTTCCTGTCTCGGCTGGAGATAAAATTATTTTTTTAATATAAATTCTCTTTTCAGTAGTTCAAGAGTCATTTTAATTAATAATCCACAGAGTGCAGGAAGTCCAGCTTGTTCTTGTGCTGAAAATAACCTCCAGTGTTTTCTGTTCAGAGCGGAGCCGGGGACTTTAAAGGTCAACGCGGGGTGATGGTAAACTCACTGGAAGACACTCTCGGTAAGAATCAAGCTGTCAGGAATAAACAGTGTTTTTGTTTCTCTGCTGGCCTTTAAAAAAAAAAATCTCAAATGTGTCTGTTTGTCCAGGAGGAAAACTTCCCACTCAGAAAGCCGTCTCCGCCCGCCTCTGATGCATCGACGTGACGCGATGACGCCTCAGCTCTTCGACTCCAACCAAGTGGCTTTCTATGAGAGATGGAACAAAAGAGTTGCCATCTGGAGACGGCTCGACCACCCGTTTGCTTCACCTCTTTTCACTCGGCCTCTCCTCCCCTCTCTCAGACTCTGCTAAAACCCTTTTCCATAATACCAGACGATGAGTTGGGCCTTTCGATGGTATATCGCTAAGCTTTTTTGGCTCATTCTTAATAACTGACCTTTTGCTATGGCAGCTTTTTGAAAGCTTCTGTCTCAGGTTAGAGGCCGTTCTCTGTTAATGCATTTGATACGTGTCAATTAACACTCCTGCCTGCTTTTCTTTGTGTTATTTTCAGTCTGTTTCTTTTCCACACACGCTTCAGTCTGTTTGTCCTTTTGTTTGAGCACTTTAATGAATGTATTCACTCCACATGGCTTCTCTCCTTTATTCTGCCCCCCCCACAATTTTTGTGAAACAAAGTTGCTAACATTGTTGGAGAGGAAGATTTAGGTGGTTACATATTTTAGCTTTGGGGAAAATGTATTTTTGTTGCACTGGCTGAATGGAAAGAGTTTGTATATTTGAGTTTAACTTGCCACAAAATGAAGGCCTCGTTCAAAAATAGCTTGCACCAGGTGCCATTGTTGGATTTCCTTAGTGTGTTGGGAGTGTGAAAGTGTAATCGTTACACTACTAACTGAGGCGGTTTGAATTCGAATCCTTCTGAAATCCTTGAAAGAGCTGCGAGTTTCGTTCGTCTGCAGGTGAACACAATTGAAAAACCAATGACGGATGTCTACGCTAGTCGCAATCAGCCTAAACGCAAGAACAGCCGTGTTTAATCCAATGAAACCATAAAACCGGGGCAGTTCCCGAAGCTTCAGCCTTTGCGTTCAGCCGTCCGGAGGTCAGGACGAGCAAGTTTACCGAGCAAAGGACGCAGTCCCATTCCTCCCCAACAAAACCGATTTTATTACGGCTTACACCAACCATCTTTCTCTAGAGCTCCTTGCTCACACTGAGACTTCGATAAAACCAGTTCTCTTTTACCTGAAACTGTGCCACAGATGCAGTGGTCTCTGCTAAATGACTAAATGTTAACCCACCCTGGTTCAAGTTTGCCATCCGCCCTCGGGCCCCTTTTGCCAACACTTTAAGCTTCACGGACAAACGGTTCATTCATCTTTGTTTACACACCGAGATAATGCTAAAGGTCTGATGCCAGTGTCACACAGTTGCCAAACTAAACAGTTTAAAAAACTGCAGTTAATTATACCGAAGCAAGACTAGCTACACCAAAGGAAAAGTCTTTGTTCGCGATTTACATGTTTTTCTTGTTCTCAACTGTAGAATAGATTATGAAGTTGCTTTAAAGTTACTGAATTTTTCAAGAGTCTCAATATATTAAAGTTGTTTGGGTTTTATTTATCGTCAGAGAGACACATACTTGATATACAGGTTACGGAAGAAAAGGTCAAAATTACGGGAAATGGGAGCAGCAGCTGAGCGGGAACGGTCAAAAAGAGCTTCAGGCTAACGGGTGTTTTTTCTGTTTTTCCCCCCTTAAACTCAGGATTACCTTCTCAGCCAAACTGTGTCACTTTTACCAAAATTTATAAATTAGATTAGTTAAAAAAAAAATCCCTCATTTTGAAGTTATTTATTTGGTAGTTAGGTAGCAGTGTTACCGTGTTGACCTGGAAATCCCGGTCTCGCGTTGACAGCAGATTTTACGGAAACGGGCAGAGCTGCTTTTGGAGGCAGATTTGTCGAGTGAAAAACACACAAACGATTTCTCTGAAAGTTTTTGACGTTTGTGACGATATTATACCTGGCTACGTTTTTTTGATACGTCTGTTGTGACTAGAAACTACAAAACGCCAAATTTCTCAAATGTGATTCAGCGCTAACTTCCGGTACTCGAAACTTCCGGACGCAGTTTGATCGGTATTTGAAAAGTGTTTACACGTGATAGCTGCTATTTTTTGACATCTAAAAATCAACCTCAAGTTAGCCACGAATCTGCTGAAACAGACTTTTTTTGTTTAGTAGTTTCACTTGTTTTATCAATGGACAGGTCACGTTTAAAATCTTAGCCCACCTTACAAGGGAAGGTAGCCATGATGACGTTGAAGTTCTTGCTACAATCAGCTGCAAAACTAAGTTATTTGGCTTATTTTCCTCTAAAAATCTCACGTTTTATCTAAAAATGCTTCGTCTTCTAATGCCAAATTTTCCACCAGGTTTAACTCGACAAAGCAGCTCTGCGTCTACGAAACAACAATCTGCACGTCAACACGTGTCATTCAAAGTGCAAATCTACAGTGTGAGTGTATTTGTGGTTAAATGTTTTTCAGCATTAATAACAGCTTTTATACGGTTTAATGTTTAAATATTTGACTCCTGTCTGTGTGCGTGTGTGTGCGCATTCCTGCATATAATTAAGTTTAAGAGTGTTTGTGTTGGGTGAGGCCTTTTAGTACTGAACGTACAGGCTGATGAAATACAAAAGCATGTTAATAAAGTCTTTTGAAATACAAATGTCCAGATTGTCTCTCTGTTGTAGATAAACTTGCTCAGATCCATTAAAATTCACTCCATCTCTCTTTCTTTGAGTGTTTGTTTGATAGTCAAACCTCCCGACAGGCTGCCAAGAAAAACTATTTGCTCTTAGTTGATTAAAATGATGATGATGATCATATTTTAATCACATTACCGTGTTTACACAGAGACAGAGAATGATTTTGGGGGTTTATATTTTTTGAACTCGATTCTTCAGGTGCGAAGCGGCTCGTCTCGCCCTGTGTCAGCGACAAGCCGTCCGGCTATCGTTTCAGGCGGCTCTCGATGGTCACTGAATTTTTAAAAGGCTGCGAACAGACAGTTGTCTAGATTGGTGACCGGCTGGGATTTAAGGTTCAGGATACCTGTTCAAATTTGAAAAGTTTAGATGCCTCAAAAGAGAAAATAACTATTTGAACCTGCATTCAGTTTTTGCCATCTGGAGACTGTGCAACAAGCTGTGAACACAATCACAGTATTGACATATTAGCACCTTACAAAGTTGTTAGTAAACACTCCCGTATTTACACATCCAGCAGAAACAGAGCAACATTTAGCATTCGCTCGGAGTTATGTCTGTGAACACCTGGTGAATACACAGTCATTTTTCCTGTATTATTTTATATATTGTAGAGTAACACTAAACAACATCTAAACTATGAAATGTAAAGCTGTAATGATGGACTGCAAATAGTTTTGAGTTAAAAGGACAAGTTCGTTAGAGTTACCAACCTCAGATATCACCAGTAACGGGACCAGTGACTTTTTTCTTTTTACTTAAAATTCTTTTTCTCAAAATTCAGACTTTTATTTCTTAAAATTCTGAATTTTTTTCTTAAAATTCTGACTTTTTTTCTTAAAATTCTGACTTTTTTTCTTAAAATTCTGACTTTTTTTCTTAAAATTCTGACTTTTTTTCTTAAAATTCTGACTTTTTTTCTTAAAATTCTGACTTTTTTTCTTAAAATTCTGACTTTTTTTTCTTAAAATTCTGATTTCTTTTTCTTTAAATTCTGACCTTTTTTCCTCTGAGTCGATGTTGCACATCAGGAGCTTCTGATGCTTCTTTTTGGCTCTCATGACCCCTTAAACAGTTCAGCCGAGGAGTAATTTTCCGTTCTCGGTCTTTTACCTTGAAGGATTTCAAGAAGGGGGAAATGTGAGAAAATATTAGTTTGTGTGTGTATAAAATATGATTTTTGATTTTTAAAATTCTCTTTATAACTCCTTAAAATGGACCCAGGAGATGTCGGAGGATGTGGAGCTGAGGTTTCTGATCAGATTCAGATTTTGCATCAAACATTTGCATTCATTGAAGCCCAGCTGAGAGAGATCACTACATATAACCAAGCTCTAGGTGTCAGGCTTGCCTCTCTGTGAGCCCTTTCTTCACAGCAGGTTGTTGAAGTACACACTCTCTCTCACACACACAGCAGCATTTTTCATCATGTTTTGTGGCTGTGCTGCTGAGTAAGAGACTGCTGCCAGCAAATCCACCACTTTCCATCCATATTGCCCTTTCTCTCGCACTCACTCAGTCTCTGACAAATTATGGGTTCATCTAAAGTTGCCATACCAAATTGCTTATACACACACACACACACACTCCAGTCCATCCATCCATCCATCCATCCATCCATCCACCTACCGATTTCCTCCTGCAGTTTCCCCTTCCCTCCATCTATATCCGTCTCCCTGACGGTGGTGGTGGTGTATAATAGTGTCAGCCACAGCCATATCAGCACTTTATCTGCTACATTATGACAAGCTGTATTGAAGAGGCTGGCACATGCGTACACCCATACGGGAGGACAACACCATAATAAACTACTTTCTGACCCGTGCCAGCCGCTGGGAGACAAAAGCAGCAGACGGCGACTGTTTTATGAGCAGAAGTGCTGCATGTATAGTTTTGTTTCTTTATGTCTGGCCTTTGTTACTCCTTTACTTTGTGTTTGTGTGTGTAGGCGTCTTGTGTAGCAGCGATGACTGAGTGCACGCCGGCCCAGTGTTGAGCCCAGAGGGGCTTGTGGAGGTCTATATGTAGGGTATTGATTGAACGAAAAAGGGACCCCGGTGTATAATGTTTCAGCAGTTAACCTTAGGTAATGGTAAGTTGACGGATTCAGCTCATTTGCTCCGGCAGATCCTGTTTATCAGCTCTGTGCTGGGGGCTGAGACATTTACATACAGTATATGGAGTCTGGCAGGAATCCCCGAGGAGAGTCCAGGAGGTCCAAATTAGTGCATATTTAAAGCCTTGATTAAATCAGACATGGAAAGGCCAACGGGCTGAGCGACAGCATTTCAGGATTCTCATCATGAAAATATCTCGCCTTTCAGTTCTCTCCCCTCAAACCACTCATCTCATTCTTTATTGACAACTTAGAGAGGAAAAGGTGCTCCGAGAGCTGATCTTCATAGGCAAAAATGAATTCGTACTTTTCCTTAAAATTCTGACTTTTCTTCTCAAAATTCCGATTTTTTTCCTTAAACAGGGTTGCCGCGGGGTTGTAAAAGGTAGTGAAAGGTAGTAAACGAAATTAGACCAAATTAAGGCTTGTAAAAAGTATTAAAAAGTAATAAACGTCATCTGACCAGGTAGTAATTTTTTGACCTCCATAATGTGTCTAAAATACGTTTTTTAAATTTGTCCTCTCCTTGAATTAATAAACTAGCGTGAATTTGTTGTTATGCTGCAAGTAGGACCTGAATGACTTCACTTGTACCTTGCGCGCATTGAATCAATCAGGGTCGTGTTTCTCATAAGCGTAGTTCTGACTTTTTTCCTTAAAATTTTGACATTTTCTTCTCAAAATTTTGACTTTTTTCCTCAAAATTCTGACTTTTTTTCCTTAAAATTCCGACTTTTTTTCCTCAAAATTCATTTTTTTTCCTTAAAATTTTGACTTTTTCCCCTCAAAATTCTGATTTTTTTCCTTAAAATTCCTCTTCTGTAGGTCACAAATAAGACATGAACATGTTAAGATTTCTTCTTCCATAATTTCTCTTAATGTAATCCATCCTTTTTCCTGTTCTATAAAACATCAAAGATCAGCGATTAGAGCTGAATGAAAACATTTGCATTTTTAACTATATTTGCATAATACAGATACACATGAATCTAATATGCTGTGCTAATGTCTCAATTAGCCAGAATATGATTTCTCATTTCTTCGCTTTAAACTTTGACACAAGAGAGTTAACACACACACACACACACACACACAGCATACATCTTCACACAGGAGTGCCTCCACAATATACACACACGGTCACAGACACACACTCGGTCTCCGTGGGATTCCACGAGCTGCCAGTTCTTGACAGCAAGATAAATAATAATCCTCTGATGGATGCTGCCGTGAAGTGAAAGCTAAAGGGAGATTTAATAAAATCCAATAGAATCTAATTGAAGTGGCACGAGCGTGTGTGTGTGTTTATGTGTGTGTGTGTTTCTATAGTGGAAGTACCTTTGTAAATCAAGGTTTGTTATTTGAGTCAAGATTTTGGAACATTAGATTTTTGTTGGTAGAAAGAAGAGCTTCAGTAAACACAGCTGACAGGCAGTCCTCTACAGGTACTGTCTGGTCTCTGGTCTGTCCGTGTTTTAATATTTTCTGCCGCTCATTGAATACCCTGGTGATTTTTGTCACATTATTACACTGCGTAGTTTGGCAGAAGAAGCTGCACACACCCTAATATTCCTCTTTGTCACAGTCTACATCTCTATAAGTGGATGTTGTGTACTGAATGGAGAAAGGTTGATTTGTTTAATGAATGGTTCTTCATTTTCAACATCACATTCACTTTCTTGATTAGAATTAGGTGAGAAGATTGCTATGAAGCCAGGACCAGCAGTCAAATTAGCTTAGCTTAGCACAGAGACTGGATATCACTGCCAAGAAATGATTTTTTTTGTTGCAGGATTTGAGCCAGGCTGGACTAATTGTTGCACCCAGCTTTCAGTCTTTATGCCAAGACAGTAGCTTCATGGCAGCTTAGCTTTGAAAGTGTTGAAGTGGAGAAAAACAGCAACCTTTGCTCTGTCCAAACTTTAAAAAAAAATACCTATCACAACTCTGGAACTTACTAATTAGCATCATATCTGTTGTTTTTACATGTTTGTGTATGAATCAGAGTCTTTATGCTAAGCCAGTCTAACGTCGTCACCTCCTGGTTCATACTTGTACAGATGACAGATTAAAAAATTACTTAATACCAGTATTTCACCAATACTGGTTTATTATTTTTTATGATTATTTATTTACTGGTTTGTTTTTTGCAGAGTCAAAGAGAGGAAATTGCTTTCTTTCTTTCTTTGGAAATAATTCTGCTGACAGCTACCATAACTTGGCCTTATTAACCCTTTTTAATCCCACTGCTATCTGATTTTAAGATTAATGTTTAATTGGTCTGCAGTGCTCTCGATTGTACTAACATGAATGCATAATAACAATTCTACACTGTGCTATCCTCTTAAAGTCCTCATTATTAATTCAATTCGTGTGCCTCCTATGATACTGACATCAACAAATGAATAGTACCAACATTTCCCGCCTGCTGCGTTTGAACACATCGTGTATTTAAATCCACAAAAACACCTGCTAGCTTACAAGTGTAAAGTGCTAAAGTCTTGTGGAGCTGCGTTTGCTGTCTGCTAGCAGCCTGTGGCGGAGGCTCAGAAACAAAAACCCAAAGACAAATGAACTTCTGCCGTCCTCAGTGGGGCTTTTTAAAACGGTGAAAGGTAAATCTGGATATAATTAAAATGACAGCATGGGTAAACTTCCTCTCTCTCTCTCTCTCCACGTTGTGAGTGCTCTCCGGGGCCAAAATAACTTTCATAATTATGAGTGAATTGATCGTTGACTTTGCCTCCATCAGGAGAGGCTGCGAGAGGAGGACAGTGCAGAGCAGCTTGTGAATGTAACGCACTGCTTTAAAGTCTTCCTTACTTCAGCAGCGCTGTGAGCAGAGGGCAGGAAGGCTCCATAATCACCAGGTGAGGGATCACAGGTGGTTTATTTTGTCATATTTGTCAATGTTGGGCTTTTAATTTGATACTAACTTAATAAAATCAAGTTAAATTGAAGTATTGTTGCAGTAACTTTCCCTTAACTTTTCCTCCCGAGCCGGCTCATGTCATGATACCTGCTAACCTTAGCATGGCTCTGCACTGTGTATTTTTGCAGCAGAGTGTGTAACGGAAACACAGACTGGCTGCACAGACAGCGTTCACACTTCAGTGCACCAAACAACAGGAGAGACTGCGCTCTAATTTCCACATTTCTCATGAAATCTCATGTGAACGCGTGATAAACAACACAACGGAGATGGCACGTAACAGAGCGCGCGTCATAGCGCCGCGCACCTGTCAACGTATACGCTGTCAAGTTATGCCACGACCACAGATTGGACTTTCAACTAGTTTTAATCATTTCTTTCTTTCCTCCCCGATTACCAGCTTGTTTCACGGCAGGAGATTCACATTCTGTCATGACTGCAGCTGAAACGGGACGTGAGAACCGACACTTTTAATCATTTCAGCCAATCAGCACACATCTGTACCAATTAGCTCCGTGCATTTGTTGAATTAGCTCTATACAGAGCACACGGGCACATGCTCTGCTAAAACTGCACCAAGTTTAAGAAGAATAGCAGTTAATTTAAACCAGTAATGAGCTCTCCAATTACTCGGAATTGTTTGATTGGGCCAGAAATAGACAATTTACCTCTTTTCATGTCTGCCAGTAGCAATGGCTGACAGACACAGAGCTCGATAGCGTCATGTGCACTCCAATTTTTCACTGTTACAACACCTTTTGGTATAACATGTCGCCTTTTCCAAAAAAGTTTGACGTGAAATGTGAAGATGTCCCGCTAAACTTAGCAAGGGAATATTACGGGACGTTTAGAATACCTTTCAACATGCGAACAACACTTGTTTGTTGATTTCAGCTCAGCGTTCAACACAATCTCTCTCCCATGGAACTAATTAGCAAACTTAACACTCTGGTCTTAAGTATCACACTCTATCGGAACTGGATGCCTCCTCACAAGCAGACCTCAGACAGTTCAGAGAAGCAGTCACACTTCCTGTTGAACATCAGGGGCCTCCAGGGCCGTGAGCTCGGCACGCTCTTCTTCGCACTCTACACCCACGACGCCACCACCACCAGCAGCCGGATTTCAGGGAACAATCAGGATTCACATCGACATTGATAACTACAGACGGCTCATCACACATCTCCACCGTGGTCAAGAAATCTCAGAAACACCTGAATCTCTTAAAGAAGAAGAAAAACCATCCGACATGTGCACACGGGCTAAGACAGCAGAGCTCTGATGCCTGGCCTAGCGTAAAGACTGGACACTGGGGTAAACAGCTCTGTCAAATGGTGAAAAATCTGCCACCAAGACCTCCAAAACACAACTAATGTCATTCATTCTCAATCTGTGCTCAAACAGTGATGTAAAAATGATCATTTGGGATTTTAAGATGAGTCGTAGTTGGACGAAATAAACAACAAGACACTAAATACAATGTGCAATGATGAGATTTCCTGAAGTGCTAATGAATTAATTACATTTATTCTGACCTCTTTTCTTGGATCTCACATACAGAACAAGCGTTTCGAGAAAAGTTGGACACACGTGTATGAAATATTTCACTTTTCCAGTTTTCTTTCTTGGTTCCATATCAGAGTACGACATGTTACCTCATCAGTTGGACCGCACGCTCCCTCTGAGGGTTATGTGACTCTTAGTCACACCAGCTTTCATCTGGCTGCTGTCAGACTCCTGCAGTGATGTTACTGAGTTTGCTTTTGTTCCTGTGAACTTAATCGGCTGGTTTTTTTTTCCCTCCATGAAAGGTCTATAATGGAGAAACCAGTTTTGCACATACTGTATGTACAACATTTAGAGTAATAATGCCCATTTTGCTGCCATATTTCCAAAGAGAGTCATTACTGTCCTGGAAAAGAAGTCCTTTGATACTCAGACAGGATGGTGCCACGGGTCGGACAATCTACGGCTGTGGTCCACAGTGAAACATCTCAACAACTAGAAGAACTTTAATAACATTTGGAGCAGGTGTTCATGGTCCCCAGAGGATGAATGCTAACTTGGTGATCGTCTAACTTACCAAAGTTTGAGCCTACTAAGCCACGTTTTAAAAATAAAGCTGCACCAGGTGTTTTTACACATTTGCATCATCATCAAGTTGTGAGGAAAAACTGTAGCAAAGTGAGCTGTTAAACAAAATGCTTATTTTTAATGACGAGATTCATTTCTGCAGCTTTGTTCGCATTATATTATTTCCGTCCTTTCCAATTATTACTGCCGGAATTTAATTTTAGCACGGCGTGAGTGTGAAGTCAGACCAGAAATAACACGGCACTGAAACTGAAGTCGAGCGTGATGGTTTTTTTTTTGGTTTTTGCTGCAGCTGTGTTGTGTGATTTTAGGTTTAACTTCCTTACAACATACAGAGAGCTCCAGAAATTAGCTGTAACATCTGGATGTGCATTTCTCTCTCCTCTTTGCTCGTGCAGCCGGCCAGCAAGCCGATAAATCGCCACAATCGACAGCAAATATGATGTCGAAGCATGTTTCTGCTTCATCGCCCTGGCATGAAGTATACAGGTAGTTTATATGAAGTATAAGGCTCACGACATGACCGATGACTCGCACACAAGACGCCCCGCACCTCAGCAGCCGGCCTGTCTGAACAGATCTGCTGTAATGTGGAGAAATGGGAACAGAGAAGTGGCCTGCGATGTGGAGGGAAGAGAAACACAGACAGAGGAGGGAAAGAAGTTGTTAATGCATTCCTGTGATCTGTGGCCTGAAAACAGACAAGTGGCACACACAGAAAGACAGACAGTAACAGAGAAAAAGAGAGATGCTAATACACAGAAAGGATGAAAGCGACAGAAGACAATCAGTGTGAAACGAAAGGGAAAGAGTGAAGGAGCGCGCCGGGCGAGGCTTGACACTTTGTCAGAGGAGAGCTAGTTGTCAGATGGGCTTAATGCCGCCGCGGTTCAAGTCCCTCTTAAAGACGTCAGATCACACAGGCAGATTGCCCGTGGAGGATTTGAGGCAGGCGCCCGCCAGGGGAGCTGGGGAAATTGCATTTGCTGCCTGCTACAAGATCCTGATAAGAGCAGATTTGTTCTAAGAACGCAATGACAGGGCAAGGTTATCGCAAAGCCGCCTGCCCTGCCTGCCGCGGAGGGGAGGAGAGGAGTGGAGAGGCTTCCTAACACTCCTGAAACCCTCAGAGAAGACGAGGAGGAGCTCCTATTATGGTGGAAACACGATGATGCTTGGCCATAATGTCTCCCAGCAGAACAGCAGAGTGAGCAACGCAATGTCTTCTCCCACTAGAGAAGTCTCTGTCCATCCGATCCGTACACGTCACGTGCTGCATAAACTTCCAGATCAATGACCGTGAAAAATATGAGTTCAAGTTCTTTGAAATGTTATGGTGTGTGTGTGTGTGTTGACTGTGGTCTGAGGCCACAAGTGTTCAGTGTGCCGTCGTTGAGTGATTGCGCTGCCGGAGTCAAGACAAGCCGATGATAGGCAAAGGTGACGGAGCGCTAGAGGAGGTGTGTGTTTGTGAGTGTGTTTGACTCCAGATGTGTGTGTCAGAGCTGTCTTTTAATCAAACAGTTGTGAGATCAGACTGAAACCAAACGTCGCGTTTCTAAGCATTTCAAAGACGGCGCATGATCACAGCACAGCTGGGCGTATGCGTGAAAATACAGACGTTCTGCAGCAAAGTAAAGCAGGGAAAATATTCTTGACATAAAGTACACCAAAAATGAAATGTGTTTTTCATGCTGGCTCCGTCCACGGCAGTGCAGTTTGGTTCTGTGCCACGGATCTCTGTCGGCTTCTTCAAACTGGGTTAGATAACAAACGCACAAGACTGTATAAACTTTAAGCCTTAATATAATGTGAACAGGTGAGTTGTATATAAATTCACCCTCAGTACAGTTGTCATGAACGGGGAAATTAGCTACAGAGACCAAAACTAGTTTTTGTACCAGGCTGTAAACATGTTTATTTCTGCTGTCTAACATGGGGACTTATGGAGACTGACTCACTTCTGCAGCCAGCCTCAAGTGGACATTCGAGGAACTGCAGAACCTCACTTCAAAATATGATTCTGCGCTTAACTCTCACTCTTTAATAACAACCTTCCTATAAACCATCAGCGTTTACGAAGCTTTGACAGACAGGCACCAGTGAGATACGGAGATGAGAAGAACCAACAACATTTAAAAGACAATATAACAAGTTAAGTAACGCATGAAATACATAAAACAACAATAAAAATAGAAAGAAGAACCATCCCTGTCTCCATACACTCTTCTGTAAGTGTATAATTTACATATATTTAAGATACATCAGTGTTTTATACTCCTGCAGCTCTACTGAAAATCTTTTCTGTCCTGTTATGTCCCCATAAAAAAAAAAAATCAGCTTGATGTCTCACACCGGAATCATTTTATAGCTTCATGTGTGTGTCTGTGGGTGAAAAGAGAGACAGGCAGGCCAGGTTAGTTCAGAGAAAGACGTGCTGTGTCTGTCTGGCAGTCTGTCATTCTTACGGAGAGAGAGAGAGAGAGAGAGAGCGTTGGTCAAGAGGAAGAGAGACGGGGAGAGACGGAGCGAGCGAGGAAAGTAAAGTTCAAAGAATGAATGGTGTCGAGGTGTGAGCTTTGAAGGTTTAAGGCTGTCAAACCTTAATCTATCTGTCGTGATGTGTGTGAACGCCGGGCTTAAAGTTGGACTGATGTCATTTGGACAGCCAGTGCCCGTCACAAGGCGCTTCCAGCTGACACGTTACTCGCCTGCACAGGGCTTTCTCCTCAGCCTCCTGCAGGCAGTCAGTGTCAGGCGGAGGGACGATGTGTCTGTAAATCTGTAACTAACGATGGGCGAGGTGTAAATACAACCAAACAAAATGAAACTTTAATAAGAATTAGAGACTGCAGGCCGGTGAAGCATGGGATGAGATACGAGTACAAATACACTAACAAACAAATTAAAATGTAATAACGCACAAATTATCAGACAAATCATTTTTATGAAAGCTACTAGACTTCTCTGAGAATTATAGATTCACACTAATGAGTTTCTGCTTCTAAATACCAGAAAAAACAAACAGGCAATAAATTAAAGTTTAAAAAAATCAAACCAAAGACGTTCAAACTCATCAAATTTAGAGATTTGGGTTTTTTTTGAGTTTATCCTTTTTTATTATTTACACCCTTTCAGATAAAACAGGCATTAATCGTATGTATTAATTATTATTATTATTATTATAATATCATCAGTTAAAGGAGCTTAGGTTGCTTATTTCTTTAACTACTGAGGTGTTTAACCCAGGAGCGACCTTGGTGAGGTCCACGCGTTCTTCTTCAGTACATCGGTAATCGTTTATTTCGTAAACACTGACCTCCTGCCTTTGTACCTGAGCCTCTGATTATCACAGCGCCACCTACTGTGCACACAGGAAGCAACGATTTCATTCTAACCATTACAAAGCAAATGCTTTTTGGCTCTTAAACTTTTGACCTTCGGTGCACTGACTAAAAGACCGGCTGGACCATTAATTAGTGTAATTAGTGGATAATGCACTTAAAGGGCCAGTGTTCTCCTTCCGAAGAGGAGGCGCGGCGTCAATCTGAGGTAACAAAAACAAAACAAATCTCATTATCAGCTGATTTCATGTCATATTCTGTAAACAAGTCTGACACTCAGGACCTTTAAGACTACACGTGGCAGATGCTGCAACAGATGTCTTCTTTCTTTCTCACGCGTTGCTAGCATAATTAAAATGCATTTAAGTGCATCTGATGTCACCTCACCATCTTGGCACATGATGCAGTGATTGATTGATGACTGCAGAACTTAAGAGGACACAGGATTGGTCGTGTGAGGGTTCAAAACACCCTCAAAAGCTACTAATTCTGGACTTAAGCTGCGTGTCCACTAAATCTGAGTTTAATTGCAATCAATGACGCAGCATCGATATTTGTGTTGCTGTCAGATATTTTAGTGCTTTCTAAGAAATCTGTCTTTATTACACCTTACATGTTGACAACTGGCAGTTTCAGTAACTCGTATGACCTGAACCTGAAGGATTTCTTCCCAGCTCCCTGCGATGATTCACACCTCGCAGAGTAAGGTGGAAGGAAACTTCAGGATTTGGGAGATTTGCTGGGTACTTTATTACTGGGTACTAATTTAGGGAGTGTGCCGTCTCCTAAATCACGGGCTGCAGAAGTCGTGCTTGCGTGACGAGAACGGCTCGCTCGAGCTTTGTTCTGCGTCTCTATTTTTAGACGATTACAACTGTTTGAAATCTGATGTGAGAGAGTCGTGACGGAGCGAGAGAAAGAGAGGTGTGAATTTTCCAAATCAGCAATACGGCAGAGTGTGGACAGGCTCATGGTTGATTGTACTGTTTTATCAATGTGTGTGTGTCAGGTGTTTTAGTCTGTGTGTGTGTGTGAAGTAGATGTTCTTACTGGGTTGTGATTTTAGTGCCTGCGGAGGTTAAATTAAATCATTTCTCAAGGCCTCTCCTGTTCAAGTCTGTCACATAGAAAGATAACGCTGTCGATTGCAAAACCTCATCTTCACACAAACACACTGTTGGAGCAGACCGCAGAGGAACTAACTGGCTCAAACCGAACAATTAAATATGAGATGTAAATCATTAGTGTGACCTTGATCAGGGTAATAATTTAGATTAACGTAAGACTTTATTGATTTTTAGGGGGGGAGTCACATGCTACCTAGATTATGAAAGAATTAAAATAAGCACCATGCATCATTTAAAGAGATTAATGCATTCAATAATTATAATCCAATAATGTAATAAACACGCCACATTCTGCAATAAATATGCTTAGTAATGGTTATAGAGGCTTGCCGAGCTCCGGTTCTTGGCACAACACTGGCTCCGAGCCTGGCTGCATTACACCTTATCTTTCTGATGGTCCACAACACCTGTGGTACAGGTACAAGCTCCATAAAACATGACAAAATCGGTGAATGAAATAGCTGGTGGTGTGTGACCTCAGTGCCGTTAAAGCGTTTACGTACTTCTCGTGGGTGATCGTACCCGGAGCCCCAAAGTTACATAGCACGAATGGACCGAGGACACCGTTCACCTGATTACAAGTCGTTTGTAGCATCAAAATGATTTTTAAACCACCTCTTGTGGTAGAAAAGTTACACGGCGTTGCTTTAAAGTTTGCAGGATTTTAGTGGCATCTTGAGGTTGTAAGTGAAAAGCTCATTAGCTGCAGCTAATCTCGTACAGAGGGACCACGCGTCTTACTCAACAGAGACGCAACAAGAAGGGTTTAGACAGACGTCACACCGTTGTCAGTGCAGACATACGATAAGACACGCCAGAGAATTAAAGAGTAAATTCACACATCATTCGGTCGACTGACTTCACGACGAGCAAATAAACTCATCTGCGTTGTCATTCACTGTCTGCGTGATCACGGTCTTATTAAAACAATAAGTCTACGAGGGCCTTTTTGTTTGAGATGCTGCTGAAGTATTTAGTACCGTTTAGTTGAGAGCAGCAAAGCTCAGTAGTGACACTAGCTGCGGTTAGATAGATGGAACCCTGTCGTGCTATAAATCATACTCTTATTAACTCGTGGGCAAGCGAATGTAAAGTCACATCGGCCTCAGGGGAGCCTGCAGCACAAGGCTGTTTTCACTCTGGGCGATTCTTTTAGCCTTCAGCCGGCGGTCATGGTCAGATTATGGCCTGGATTCACAGCTAAGTCACAGAAAAGACACACAGCGTATTAACAGTGCGCGTATGTTGGTGGGCATTCATTTCCAAAGAGCTGTATTAGTAGACTGCACAATGACGAAGGAAAGAAGATTGGAGAGAAGTCAAAGAGACAAACAGGATTTACTTTTTTGTTGTTTTATATCACAACAATCTTTTAATCTCTTGGATTTATCTCGGGACCCCTGAAGGTCTGCAGACGACAGATCGTTCTTTATGTTTTAGGAAAAGCCTTCCACCTTTTATTTAACGCCAAATTTCATCACAAGAAAAATCTCAAATCCAAGAAGACTCGAGCGTTCCTCTTGCATTGTACTCACAAACATTATAGAGCACAACCACGCCCTTAAAGTGATAAATCCCTTTGCTGTTAATTCTCCTCTGATCTTGGACAAACAAGGAGGAAATCAAGGAGACGGTTTCCATCTGCGACGAGCAACGAGGAGGCTGTAACCGTCCTCAAATTACAATGACCAGCAGGGTGATCGCGGCCATTCCCGACGATTTCTGTGATTCCACCAGAAGAGCCGCTTCCAGTTTCAAAAGTGTCCCAGGAGCTCTACGCTCCGGAGAGACTGTGCAGCTCTTCTATTTCTGTCGGATGTCACGACCGGCCGCTATGTGGACCAAAACAACGAAGACTTCACAGAGCTGTGCCTGGTGTAATCCGGTTGTAATACATGAAACCGTCATAAATGTCAGATTTCCATCATGTTTTTTTTACCATTTGAGGTTTGACTCGCGCTCATTTCTCACATCGAGTGGAAAAGTGGCACCACCAGCGTGTGATGCTGAGGAAACCTGCATTTTCCTTTGCCAAATTTTCTTGAAATTCGGTTAAAATTTCCGAAACATTTTGATGGAAATCAAAACGCGCACGCCAGGTGTTTTCAGGAAGATACTGTACGCTCCGTACTGTCACAAACTAACATTTAAACTAGCTGTTAAAAGCAAGTTTGTCTACCTGAGGAATGAGTTTAGCTTACCTCTTTGATTCCTTTACACATATGAGCACACACACACACACACACACACACACACAAACACACACTCCTTTCTACCTGCCAATATATCACAGCCTCTAGGTAGGAAGATTGATGGCATTAAATTGCTTCTATCCAGGTTTTTTTTTTTATCAGGATTTACAGGCGTCGCTGTACCTAGAGCCTTCCTGCACCACTCCCTTCCATAAATCATGCTTTTTCACCTTACCACCACTCTACACACACACACACACGCACACAGGTGCCACACACATGCACAAACACCAAATGTACACACACATAGACTTTGGGATATGGCTGTAACAAGATGGATGACCTCCTTGCCGTCTGCTGCCAAAACGAACCTTAAACCGCACACACACACACACACACACAAACAACTCAGATGGAGCAACACATGTACATTTTGACTCTGTAATGGAAAATGTCAATCTCTGTCGATGGCAGGCCCTGGAAACGCAGTGACTCCTTCCCTTCCACCCATCGCTCTCATTATAGGAAAATGTCACCTCATTTCCAGAGAACACGTCGCCTGATTAATTTCTGAAAAGGGGAACGAGAGAGAGAGAGAGAGAGAGAGACAGAGATGGCGAGATGGAGAAGGTGGCATCTGTCCCCGAGCACTGACGATGTCGAGCTGTTGTTTTGGGTATTTGTGTGGCAAAATGTGGCAACAAGGTGCTTGACCCTGCTCGGCCTGGCGGAATAACCCCAGTAGTGGCGGCAGGCTTAGCGGGCCAGCCCTGACATACTCCTTTTGGTTCCCAAGAGGCCTCTGGGTGCTTCATTGTTGGATGTGCCTGGAAACCTTCAACCAAGGTCTCCCTGGAACTCCTCACCCCGTCTCTAAACGGTTTCAAGAAATTCATGTCAGATGGTCAAACAACATCTGCACATTTCCCAAACGACCTTCATAAAAGCAGGACTTGACGTACTTCCTTAAGTCCTCTTTTTTCCTTCTGCACATATTATGAACGCCCTCCAGAAGTCTCGTCCTGACAGCGCGGGCCATTATCCTCATTTATAGGCAATTATCACGTCTTGGTTCTCCGTATGACAGCGGGCCTTTCACTCTGCCTTTAAGCGTGACCATTCGGGAAAAGCCATAAACACATTTGTCTGCTGACATGACTGCGTGACACTTTCTTTCAAAGCTCTTAGCAGCAGGACATCCTCTGGAAGGAAATCATTGCAGGCATATTTAACAGCTATCTCATCTTTAATTGAAACCCTGAACTCATGACACAGGCGACCGGTTGGAACGGACCGGAAAACCAGAAGCCTTGGTTTTTAGATACAATGCCTGCAGAACTGAGCTCAAACGCTGCACCAGTTTGATGGTCAATCGCATGCTACATTTTTACAGCTACCTATCAAGAAGACTGTAGGACTTAGGACAGACATGGACAGTGAATGAGAGTGAGGGAGCACTGGTGTCGAACAAGTTATTTCCTGCTTGTTTCATAGCGTTTACGTTCAGCACAAATAAACACACACCCCAGCAACCCGCTACATGCTGCACACACCCTAGACTGCACTTCTACACCGCTCTGGCATGTGGAGAAGTTGAATAACCGCACAGGTTTGCACCAGCTACGTGTCAAGGTGAACTTAACCCGTCACGGAGCTGTCTCTTTGAGCACACACAGACTGAAACTCTCGCTGATCTTCTCCTCCAACTATTTATGAGAAAAGTGTAACGATTTCCCGAAGTCGCCTTAGACGACACTGCTAACGGCGACTGCAGGCATGAGAAGCAGAGGAGGAAATAAGCCAGAAAAACAGACGATGGCAGACAAATGAGGTGACGGCAAACAGGAGAGGAGAGGCAGCGACGTGTTTTACAGCTGCTAAATAATTAGAATCAGATACAACATTGGCATTCTCCCTCCCCGCCTGTCATAAACTGGATAATGCAAACAAATGACCCTCAAATTGAAAACTGCGGGACAACGCTGGAGTGTACAATGTCTCATCACAGTCATACACACACACACACACACACCTAGGGGCACCGAAAAGATACAGTTTACAATCCAAATTATAGTGTGATGGCAGTCCAATTCTTTTTAATTTAAACACTAATTAAATCCCCCTGTTGCTTTTTGTTGTCACACACCATGTATTCTGTGTGTGTGTGGGCGTGTGTGTGTGTGTGAATATTGAATTACTGTACCTTCAATCACAAAAAAGAAACAAAGAAAGAAAAGTTCCCGCTGACTTGTTTTGAATACAAATACTTCATCAGCCTTTCACACACGGGAGTTTCTTGTAAGCAAGACCGAATGTAACCTTCATAATCATTACCAGCCTAATGCCGCCTTACTGATGTTAATGAACATCATTTGGAGCTTCAATTGACCATATCGCTGAATAAAAGAACTTCACATCTTCCAGAAGTTAGTATGAATGTGTAAATACAGACTGGGATAATTGCTTGCCTCCTATCGTCTCGTGAAATCAGAGATTGTTCCCTATTCAGCTGCTGTCCAGGGACTACAGATGAAATATTAAACTGAGGTACAAATGAAAATAAATGAATAAAGGGTGTAAGGAAGGGAGTTCACTAAACCGTAACCACAGGCAGAGTATTTACCGTGGAAAACTTCTAAAGTTCTGGAGGAAATGGAAAAGCAGCGTTGTTTTACAAATGATTCACGACGAAGTAAAGCCGTTACGGCGTTACTTCTTTGTTGCTTTCTAGAGGTAAGAGTCAGTAAACTGCTGTTAGCTCAGTTTGTTAGCCGGGCTGCCCAGACTGTGAGCTCAAAGAACCGGGGGAGTGTTACAGTGTTAGTACCACAGAGGAGCTGGTGTCGTGCCAGAACGGGAGCTGTGCAAGCGGTGCAATGTAACCGGGCTCAGCAGCCTGTAGATTCTACAGTCAAAAACTGCCAAACCGTGACAGTAAAAAAACGTAAAATACACCATGAAGTATGACTGATTACAGTTATTGGTCAAAACCTTTAATTGTAGGCCATTTTCAGGGAATTCATACAGAACAAAAGTACTATTTTATATTAGATACTGTTAATAATACAGTAAAACGTTGTAATATTTACATATTAAGTTAATTTTACTGTAATATTAGTTTTTCATTGTAAAATCTACGTGGATTTTAAATGTGGACTAACCTTAAACATGAAATAAACAGTACTAGTAACCTATTCGTGTAATATTAGAAAAGGTTATACCGTATTTATTACGGTAAAAGTGTGGCAGCCACAGCTGCCATTTCTCTACCGTAAAAACAGTTTTTAACATCTCATAGACTTCTCTTCATGCATGTGTCCCGTCCTTGTATTCAGTGTGTACAGCAGTCGAGCTCTGGCCCTCTGACAGGAAAACTCTATCCTGGGATGTTTCCTGCTAAGCAGAAGAAAATGCAGCCATCTACTGCAGGTAACACTCCCATCTGTCACACAGAGGAATAAGGAGGAGGCACACACACACAAACACTCGCACACACACACGCATGCAGGAAACTCATCTTAAATCTCTCTGTCTTTTGTCAGTGTTTCAATTTCACTGTACACTCCTTGCACCAGTGAGCTGATAGAGAAAGTGAGAAGGCTGCAGAGGAATGACAGAACAAAGAAAAGTGTCACTGTCAGCTCGACTGAGACTCACCAAAATGAATAAAGCTCTTCCAAATATTCTTTCTTACTTCAAACGGGAGCGTCCTTTCATTCACGATCTGCCGGCCGAGCGCTCGGCCTGTAACTTATTCTGGAAAGAGTGAGTTGTTTTGAAGCTTTCACACATCTTACAGCTCGGTGGACGGACACGACTTCTTTTTTTTTTTTCCTCCTCCTTCATAATTGGTCCATCAGAGCCAAATATGAGCACATCACAGCCCCGACTCCACCGACCCAAACTTCTGACGCAACAGTCTTTGAAATTACTTGTTGATATATGCAAATACACGAAAGATAAAATGCCGTTTTCTTCAAAAATCCAGCCCGGAAAAAAACGGAAAAATCAACATTTTCTATAAATAGAAAACCCAGAAGTTGTAAACTTGACTTTGACTTGAAGTTACTGAAAAATCACCATGGAGGATTCCCCCGACACAAAAGCAGCATCTTTAGATTGAAAGTTCCTTTGTGACAAGACCTTTAAAGCAACATTATGACTCCACCTACAGAAGAACATGGTGACAACGCTGACAATGACTCTTCTACATCTGCTCTTCTGTGAGACGTGACGGCTGAATCTTTAATCCCGGAGGTGACAGTTCACCGCGTTTGCACCACCTGGACACGTTTGCTATATTTCAGATTTGTCTGAACCGTTTACACGCGAGAAGAGAAGAAAGCGTTCATCTAAAATTTCATCTTATCCGCTCCGTGCTCTCTGCCTCACTTGTGAAAAGAGCCGCTCTGCTCTTCAGAGGCATTCGAATTGGCACAAGTTCAGTGCTTAATGGAAACACTAACACTGTCAGAAGCTATTATGTACAGTGTGTGTGTGTGAGAGTGTGTGTGAGCGCCTATTGAAGAGTCGAGGGGCTCTTTGTAGGCCACAAAAAAGGTAAATGTCACCTTCCCTTTGGGGTTGCGGCTCTCATACTGTCATTCCGCTGAAGAGGGAGTGCTGACAGTGTAACTGTCTGTAAAGGCTGAAAAGGTAGAGCCTGTTCTCTTTGTCTCTCTTTATCTCTTCACCTCTGATTCTTCCTCTCGTGTGTCACAAACCCTCTTAGTCACTCTGACCTTGTTGGTAATCCACATGTAAAAAAAGGAGCAGCCGCCTGAAAGCGACATAAATTAGTAAACAGCCGAGCAAAGTATTTCCTCAGATGCGGATAAAACAGTCCGCCCACACCGGCGCGGCGGCTGCATTGTCTGATTATGTAATGTTTTTATTCCTGAAGTTTGAGCGTGCACGGAGATGAAAAATAAAACAGATTTTTGTGTTGTAACTTTGGACCGAGACAGAAATCTTTTTAAACGTAGCAGAGCAGCTAGAAAACGTGACATGTTGAGTGACGGGGGAAGTTTTTCTAGCTTAATTTTATGTTTTCTTCATCAAATCATGTAAAAAAAACAAATTTTCAACTAAATTTAACTGAACTGAGTGTCACATTTTTATGTGGCAAGAAAGTGTAACGTGATTTTAAATTCTGCTGCTGTCACATATGATCAAAACATAATCTGCATTAACTTTAAGAGCTGATTTAGCGCCTCTCAGTTCAGCTGAATATTGACATACACACTTTTAAAATCAGTCAGCTGCAACGTCCACATGGAATTAAACATTTTATGAATGATTAAAGAATCAAAATTTAAAGAAATTCATATATTTTCTATTACACTGTTGTCAGACTGTGAGTAGTAACATTAGAATAAACAAAGAATAAATAAATAATCTGAATATCTAATTTCAGAATAATATTTATCATATTATTGATGCATTAACATGCATCACTTTAATATTTCAGCAGGTATTTCATACATACGGTATATATATTTTTAATACTGCTGGGTAGCTTTTGATTTTTGTCCTGGGGTCTTTTTCATATCATAATTTATTTGTTGTGTATTTTGTAGTTTTAATTTAAATCTGTAAAGTAACTCATTTTAATTTTAGTACATGAACTCTGAAGTGTAGTGAAGTCAAAGTGTCAAATAGCTGCAAATATTCCAGTGAAGCATGGAAACATATATTTATTATACTAATAATACATTTTAGTACTTTGAATCACTTCTTTTTGTTGATACGTTGTGCTTTACACTTTGATTTATCTCTGTGCAGTGAGAAGTAAGAAACTATTGTTTTAATGGAAACTCTCCCTGCTTCAGTTTATTTGTGCTTCTTCCAGCTGGTGGAAATATTCAGCATTCAGTCCAATATTTCCAAAACAATCACACTTCATTTTCAGGTGTCTCGCTGAATTTCCTTTGTTTTGTCGCTCTTTGTCTCTTTCTTTGTCCAATCCATCTCCCTCTGTCTCACTCATGAGAATGGCAACCCTGCTGGGTGGAAAGCAATTACAAAGTGTGCCGATCATTTTCATTTACACTTGTTCCACACACACAAACACACAAACAGGCCAGATTGTTCCAGTGGTGTTGATTTGTTTTTCTTATTTTAGAATTCAACTTCCTCCCCTCCTGATCCAGATCTCATTTCCTGACACTTAACCCACTGGGAACTCTGAGTACACATGTTCGTCTGTGTGTGTTTGTGACCATGGTGACGCGTGATGCGCGGAGCTTTCATTACGGACAGACAGATGAGATTTTATTCGACCTCGGCAGAGAAACACAAAACTCAAAGAAAGTTCATATTGTGGGTATCAGAGAAATCTGACCGTTTGCAGCCCGAGCAAGGATGTTTTCAATGACACCTGACTGAAGGCTGATTTATACTGCTTTGACTTCACAGACACATCATAATAAATATAAAGGCTAACTACACGACCTTTGATTACAGTTTATAACTGTCATTTGTCTTTTTATTGTATAGTATTCAAATTTTTACTGTACTGCATTTATTAAATAACTTTAGTTACTTTGATTTAGATTAATAACTAAAATAATCAAATATTCAACAGATACATCATGTATTTTTATTATTATGGTGTATTTTTATAGGTTAGGTTAGATCAGATGAGGGAATTCACAAGCTACAGCAGTACAACATACGCATATAATAAATACTTTTAATACTTTTGCAGGATTTACTTTAATATTTTTATACTGTAGTTTTGTTGTAAGTTTGTTTTTAAGGTTTAAAATCACCCCGATCTTCTGCACATGAAAAACAGATATATCACAGAAGAAGTTGGAGATGTAGTGCAAACCTATCTTTGGCAGACCTCATATCACGTTGAATTGCTCAGCATTCATTTTGTTTCAGCCCTTCATTTCATGTATAAGTTGCTGCCTGTGTGTGTTCGCAGATCTACAGGAAGTCTAACTCGGCCTCGTGCTTCACATTTTTCTGCTTTCCAAGATGAAGTGGTGCAGAAATGGCAGACGACGTCTCTCCGGAGGGATAATTCTCTTCTATACATCATCATTTTGTCCTGCTGGGACTCTTTGGGCTCCGCGTTCTGTTGTAATTCAATTTCGATTCAACGTGCTTCACTGACATGAGAGTAAAAGCAGTTTTCCCAAAGCATCCACGTAAAATATTGTCACTGACAGCTCTTTATGAGTATATGTGTCTGTCGTTTTGGCTTTATCTGTCCATCATGTGATACTTAAATATAAGCAACTATTATAGTTCCCGAACTGATGCCACACTGAGGTATAACCAGGTAAACGGCGTCTCTTTTATGGCGCCATTTCCACTGTGTTAGTGTCACAGACATTTTGGACCACAGGGAAGAAGAGGTTGGCTGGAAGCAGAGCCGGTGTCGTGCCAGAACAGGAGCTCACCCTCAGTTCTGTTGTCATGAACGGGGAAATCAGCTATAGAGACCAAAACAGGCTGTAAACATGTTTATTTCTGCTGTGACATTTGAACACGGGGACTTCATCATTTCACAGCCGAGGTGGTCGCTTCTCGGGTCCGACGCAGCGTAAAGTGAATTATGAACGTATCCAACACTGCAGTGAAATTACACAGATAGCTAACATCTGTACAGATGGTGCCGCGTTTGTAGAAAATAACACAGACGGTCCGGCAGTTAAACTCACATGAATAATGCAGAAGGAAAAATTCTCTTTATGTCGCGTATCGTTGTAACAGCGTCGCACCGCGTGGCCTTTGCTGCTGCGAGAGGGCGTCCGCGAGAAGTATTCAGTCAGAAAAACATAAACACGGGCCATTTTTTAGCATTTGAACAAATAACCGACGCTCGTCTAGCTGACGAGAGAGTCTGTACATTTCCTGTAGCTCCATTTAAAATCCATCTCCCCTTTTCCCAACGCTCTTTGCCCACTTTTCACTTCCTTCATAATAGGATTCATAGATCCAGACACATGTCCTATTCAGTTCAGACAATGGGGGACTCTCAACACCCACCAGGAAGAAATAAGGACTCTGCAGCAAATCGGACTTTCTGACTCCCTGTCAGTGTGTGTGAGTATGTGTGTGTGTGCCCCAGTACCCTATGATATCATCACGGGTGACTGCCCAATATGACAAATGTGAGGAGACAGGCTATAATGAGAAACATTGTTGGAAGAGAGTGAAAGACGGACGCCTGAATGTGTGTTTGTGAGTGTGAAAAGAGGAAAAAGAGAGAGAGAGAGAAAGTCTCTTCCAAACACGAGCAACAGGCTCCTCTTAATGACTTTCTCTTTCCCTCATCTTCTCCGCATGTGCTCGTATAAACCCCCTAACTCACCAGAACTAATATCTAGACGACTCAGAAAGAAGGTGAGGAGTATTTCTGGGCCTCCTGACTTCCAATTATAAGTCCATTTGGTCACGCATATTTGAGGAGCGAGAGCAGAGGGGGAGAAAGAGAGAGTGGGAGGGAGAGATTTGAATATTTGTGTGTATATATATATATATATATATACACTGCGAGTTCGCTCCTCTCTCCATCATCGCTCGACGCCAATCAATTCCCCGTTCCATAACCTTGGAAACTCTTCAGGGTCACGCCGAATCAATGAGCGCTCTCTCATGAAAAACTGAATAATTATCCAAACTCTGTGAATCAGAGAGATCGGGGTTGGATATGATTTATTCATGCCTTTTTAAAAAAAAAAAAAAGTTTTATTTTTATTGAGGCAGCGCTTCATAATAGAGCCGTAACGAATGAGATGGATGCTGACGGCTTACAAGAAAAATTAAAAAATAAAAGGAGAAAGAGATGAAAGGGAGAGAAAAGGCCGGCTGTCAGGATTGATTGAGTCGAACGGACTGATGGAAAGACGAGATGGATGTAAGGATGTTGCAGTTTCCGTCTGCAGACGTATGATGGAGCTGCCAAAACACTCATTTATTATCTCTTTTTTTCCCCACATCTTAAAGCAACACGGTGTAACTTTTATACGCTAAAAACACAGATTTTAAATGATGTTGATGCTGCACTGATGTTTAATCAGGCGGATGGTGCCTCTGTCATTCGTATGTCCAGGTACGATCGCCACAAGAAGTATGGATCATATTTTGTGGTGAGAATGTTTTCTGGTTGCTCCTCTTAACTCTCAGAGTTTCCTGATGGACAGTGAAGTAAACTGTAGCCGCTGTTAGCTAACACTAGCTCAGTTTTTCATCCAGGTTGCCCACACTGTGAGCTCAGAGCTCCGGGAGAGAGTTTGTACGACAGTCGGGGTTCAGGGTTGTCAGACACGAGTGTGGGCAAATGCTAACAGGGTGAGGAGTGTTGTGCCAGAACCGGAGCTGGGCAAGTGGGCAGTGTAACCAGGCTTGGTAGCTTCTATGGACATAATGGCAGAGGTTAAAAGACTGAAGAGGACATTCATGGAGGAAGCTAAGAAAAGGAGTGAACGAGCAAGCAAGAAGTCACCGGACAAAAGTAAATCTGGGACTGACTTTTAGTTGTTTTTGTTGTCCATTAGTTGATGCAGCGATATCTCTTTCTCAAACTGAGCGTCGATAGAGAAATTCTGCACAAAAGAAACAAACAAACTGTATTTAATTGTCTTTTATTTTGAAGTTAGCACTGAGAATGTCTTGGTGCTTTTAAACCAGCGCTGCTATTACTGCCCTGACTACCTGAATTTCTCACAGTGGCTGCACTGAAAAACAGAACAGCAGATAATTAATCATAAAGCGGTCTTCATCTGCATTTTTGTTGTCAGTTCTTAAGTACTGTATTTGTTAGATTCTAAAATAATTAAGCTTTTGCAGCCTGTAAATGTTTTGACATTACAACTAAACTAATGATAAAGTTTCTAAAACTAAATTATACATATACATCTATACTTTAGCTATTTACAGCTAATTTCCAACAGTAAGCTTGTGATTAGCTGAACCTGTGTTAGTACTGAAGGCTGAAACAGAGCACATCTAACTCAAATCCAATGAAATAAGATATTCAGCAGATGTTTTTGTATTCCTGACTCTTCAAAGATAATTTTTTTAAAATTAAACTCGCTCGTTCTGCCTTGAGAATACACCTTTAAATATCCTCCAACACGGTTAACCAAGAGTGACACAAAACTAGTAATCATTATGTGGGAGACGTCTTCATGGATCTTCGGGGATATTCGATCTCACCGTTGTACGTCGCTTAAAATCCTTCTGTGCCTTTTACTCTCCGGCTGTCAGATTTATTTTCTTCATGTTTTTTTGTGCCGCCTGACTTCCTCTGACATCAGCAGTAACAGGGATGTTCACTGTCCAATAAGTACAAATGGGGAGGGGGGGAGTGAGGCGGTATAGTTTCCTCCTGAGGGAACCCATGGATGATCACATCCAATGACTAACACTGACCTGTATTGATCACAGTGGAGACAAGGCCCTTTAACATGCTCTTACAGAGAGGAGGGCTTTGTGTGTGTGTCGCCCCGAAAAGATAAAAAGTATCTGCTGCAGACTGCAAGATATTATTCTGGTCTGGACTCCCTGTTGACAGCTCTTTACGGACATGAAGCCTTCTCTCCGTGCTTCGCTGACTCACATCGTATTCAGATTGGAACAGAGGCAGACAAAGGAGGAATAATGGAATGAATATGCAGGAGTTGCTGCTATTTGTGCCTGACGTGCGCACCTTTATTGGTTCATTATCTCCACTGTGTGCTGCTCTTCAAGCCTCCTGGAAGTGTGACTTGAAATTGTAAAAATACACACCTGAAACTAAACATTCATAACTATTAGAAATCTGGACTCTGGACCAAGACTCGAGACTTTGTAGGCATGGCAGATCATGTTTTGATTGACTTCTACCTCACGAGGAAGCTAAATAATGACCTGCTGTGTGTCGGCGAGCAACGAAATGTATTTTAGCCACCTTAAAGATCAGCATCAGTTGAACGGTATGCTATATTTAGAATAGTTTCTGATGGTACTAAAGCTTATCTATAACTTCTAACATATCAATCCTTCTTAAACTAGAGGTTGGACGATACTCTCTCAGTAATGACTTCGACAAAACAGAGATGAGCAAAAACTAAGCTAACGCCACGAGGCAAACGGCTTTGGCTTTGAACTGCTTTCAAACCTCAGAAATATTAACGTTGACTGGACTAACGCGTAGATTCACAGATCAAAGCTAGCAGGCTGGTATTCAGGACAATGCCGTCCTAGTACTGTTCCTAGTACGATCTGTGTTGGTGGAGCCAAATAAATTATTGAATAAACGAACGGTTTATGATTACTGTAAGAATAATAAAAGAGGCTGTCTAAAAGAAATATCACACTCGAGCCTGTGAAGTTTTAACATCAGCACGGCCGTGATTATCTTCGGCCCGTATTCGAATGGGAGTGATGTTGCGTAAATATACTGTAGGCTAAGTACTTTTTAGATGTTTACAGACCCAGTTCTATGTATTATATATTATTATTGGATCTAAAACAGACATTTAGATTGACTGTGAAGGTGCTGTTAATTCAATATATCTAATTTAATCAATTTTTCTGTCTCTCAGCAAATCAGTGGTCTTCTCCTGATGGATTTTATGTGTTATATCACAGTAATCCCGGTCTGAGCCTGAGTATCCCGGGGGCAGGTTGCGACTCTAAAAGGACTTTTAAAGAGCTGCGATGAGACAGCTCAAGCACGCTGTTTCCAAGCAAAAGCCACACTAAGAACATCCGAACCAGCCCGCACAGTCCCTGCATCATGTTTTAGATGCATTTTATTACCTTAACTGCAAGCACGGAAACAGACCAACTATAAAAGCTTATTTAATATTCGTATTAAACTTGTTTTCCTCAGCTACGAGCTACAGTAGGCCGCGGCGCTGCTACCGGTCTCAAGAGTGCTCTTAACTCTTAAACAGCATTGTTATACATATGATAATATGTACATTATGATCTCGCTCTCTCTCTCACACACACACAAAAGCACACACACAATGTTTTACAGGCTGCAGGGACCATAATAATGCATCATAAGAGCAAAAAGGAGAATTCCCTAAAGCAAACTGAAATGAAAGCCATTGTAGCTCACACTAAATCATCTGCCGGCTCTGGTAGTTTGCCAGAGAAAAAGAGAGTGCACGGTGAGAAAGGAGAGAACATATTGGGGGGGAAATAGTTTAGTCTTAATGGAAAATGGTTCAATTCTGGTCTCACACGCTGACAAATGTGACTGAAATCCAGCGTTAGTACAAATGATGTCACTTCATGTTGACAGGCCTCTGTTTATTCTCAGTAATGTACGAGGGTTCGAATAGTTTGAGCAGATTTTCAGTTTGGTTATCAGACAGGAATTTAACCGTGTCTAGATTTTTAGGTTGGCAGACAGAAATACTCTGAAGGTGAGATCAAGGTCAGATGAATAAGAAAAAAAAACTTCAAGGCTAGAATACAGACACAACGAGGCAGATTTAGATTTACGATGCAGACAGAGCGCGGGAAAAGTGATAGACAGACCGAAGATGATAACATTTATCGAGCGGGATTCGACATGATGGCTGCAGCTGATGCTTATTTTCATTATAGATTAAACTGTTGGCCGTTTCTTCGCTTATTATCCGGGTTCGACAGACGCTCTACCCCCGGCACTGAGTTTGATCTTGTTTTAAGCAGGTTTGGGCCTTTATTTATTTATTTATTTATTTGTGTCATGTCGTGTTGATCTCTCTGTCGCTGCTGTCACTTCTTAATTGGCTAAAGAAGATTTGAACCCTTACACCTTAGATGATCACCCGCCACTACTCGGCCAAACGAAACCTGCTTCAACGCTGGATTATTTTAACTAAACTGCGTTTCTAAAGTCTTTTATTTATTTTTAACTTTCGAGTCTTACTTGGACAATACCAGCTGTCATGGCTGTGTGCGTGGACTGCACCATTTCCTACTCACAGTTGAAGAAGGAGATCCACCGTCTTGAGTCGGAGCTCCGAAAAAGGGACCAGCTGATCGAGGGCTTTGTCTCGGTTGCCGGTTTACAGTCCTCAACTTTCACCGCTCAGCATGCTTCACCTCCTTCACCCATGTCTCCGGTGGTCTCGGATTCCGCGGCCAGGCAACGATGCACACCGGCTCTTCACCTTTACCTGCCCGCCCGGAGGGCCGTGTATGCGAAAGGAGCGGCCTCTCCTCGGACCGGGAGACCGCAGCCAGGGTCTCGGCTGGTCCGTATCCACAACCTCCGTTGGCCATCTCCAACCGCTTCACCATTCTGCCGGAGGATGCATCCGTCCATCCTGACGCTACGCCTGCAGCTTCCACCTCACCTGGCTCCGAAGTCACCTCAGCGGCGCCCGCAACGAGCCATGGTAGGGGTCAGACGGTCTGGGGGCCTCCCTGGGGCTAGTCTGAAGCAGTCTCTGTCCACCTGCTCAGACGCCCCGCTCCGGGCTGTCAACCTGTAAGCCGAGAGAGCATCGTCCTGACGGCCCGCACATCTCGCCCCCTCTTTCCTCCCACCACGTGGAAACCCGGGACATTCGCTTCATGAATGCTGCCACACACTGTTTTCCTGGAGCCACAGTCCCCCACATTCTGGACAAACTTCTGGAAATGATGCACTATGCGCACTAAAAATGATTTTAAACTCCTTTTTGACGCTCTTAAGAACTGTGGAAAGTCCGTCCGTCCCGACTGTGGGTCGTGGAGCTGGCTCCTCAGCCTTCACACTTGGCTCCAGTCCGCCAGCAGGATCTACAACTTTGGTTTTATTGACAATTTTAACTTGTTCTGGGATCGCGACTCTCTTTTTAAAACGTGATGGCCTCCACCCAAATAAGAGAGGTAGCCACATGCTGTGTGCTAACCTGCAGCACGCGGTGCACACCTTTCCACGTGATTGACTACCTACATCTCCCACCCTCACACCGGATCCGCCCTCTCCCTCGTAGACTGAACCACAACGCACCATTTTTTATGAGGGCTCCTCCTTCAGGTCAACCCTGCCACTTACACCCAGACTACCGGGCGCGTAACGGCAGCGTCACGGTTCAGCTCCGTCCTCTGCCCGGCGTCAACTCACACCGGGCGCGTAACGGCAGCGTTACGGCTGCGTAGCGAACTAGCCGTATTCACGCGAGATCACGCGAGAATCCCGAACATACGCGAGTCCCCGCGATAAACTGTGTATAAAAGAAACAACAACAACAAACAGCTAACTTTGCTTCTCCGACGTGGGAGAGATTATAAAAAGGATCTGTTGTGTCATAAATTATTGTGTGTTGTTCCACTTCAACAATTAGTCTCTTGTTGTTCATGTTGAGACTCTTTGATTGACTGACAGCTGACCTGATGCCACCGGTCATAATGTAATGTGGACGTGAAGCTGTGACAGGCGACATGAACTGCATACTGTGTTTTATTTTATGTTTCTTGTGTCAGATTTCCTGTCTGGTGCAATCTGCTCTGTTGAAATTGACGCGGTTTAGCAACGGCTTGCGTCAAAAATAGAAGTGCTACGTAAAGATAGCGCTGCGGGGCGGAGAGACCCTTCTGGGACGCTGCTGAGACGTTCCGCAGCGCGCCCGGTGTGAGTGCTCTCATTGATTATAATGGCAGCGATCAGCAACGGCTGACGCGGTTTAGGTCATACCTGGCAAACAGGAGTTTTTCGGTCGCGATTGGTGACCACTGCTCCTCAAGTACATCCCTGCCCTGTGGGGTGCCACAGGGATCTATTCTTGGCCCTATCCTCTTCTCATTATACATGCTACCTCTGGGTTCAATCATAAAAAAACACAACCTCTCTTTTCACTTTTATGCTGACGATCTGCAGATTTATTTGTCCAGCTCGAGCTGCTCTGTGTAAATCGGCGTGGGCTGCTTGTGACGTCCATCAAAAGTAGAACAGACGCGTTTTCTCAGCGGAGCCGAGCCAAAACCCGCTTCTGAAACAGACTGCGGTGCTTCCAGCGGGGTTTGAAACACTGACTGGAATGACAGCGATTAGCTCCGGCGGCTGCGGCGCACACGCCACAAGGCAACGCATCCGTGCCTGGTGGAATTTGGCCTAAACTACAGGAATTTTCCATCTGTACACAGTCGTGTCCTATTAATGCATGTGACTAACTTAACTCGTTGCATCTCCTGCCGTGGACCTGCTTGACGTCCACTACAAATACTATTATTGTACATCTCCATTATGGTAAATATTATTGCACCTGTGTATCTTTGTCTCCATCTCTAACTCAGATTTCTGCCCATCATGATCAGGGTTCTGCTCGAAGTTTTTCCTCGGCACCGTCACCTGGTGTTCGCTCTTGGGAGGCGTTGTTGGGCCTCTGTGAGTAATATTATAAAAAGTACAGCCTAGATGAGATAACGTCTGTTATAATTTGGTACTACATCGGTTAAATCACGTAACGATGTTTCATGAAAGGAACGCAGGCCTTCGTGACGCTGCTGAGAGAGTTTGGAGACACGTATCATTTGAAAAACTGCGATCAACGTCAGATGATAAAGTGATCTGGGTTATTATTTCTGAGAGAGGACGCGAGGGAGAGGAGAAAAGATGGGGTTAGATGAAGGTGGTGCAAACTGGAAAGTAAGATCAGATGATTATAATTATTGTCTCTGAGAGGAGGGAGGAGAAGGAAGGGTGAGAGGAAAGAAAATCAATGAAAGATAGATGAAGGGAAAGACAAATGAAGACTGACAGAGGGGATGAGGGAGCTTCGAGGAAAGACGGTTGATTGGCTCCTTTATGGTCATTGGGAACAACCCGTCATACTGTACATGAAAGAGCTGTGGCTGTGTGTGCGCAGAATATGCGCATAATTTATAGCATCAACTCATTGTTGATGTATTGTGACTATATATATAGATTAAATATGATATTTATGATGCGTTTGACACAAATACATCGGAGTAGTAGTAGCATGAGTTTGTTAAATGTCAGGCTCGCAACAGTAAAAGATTTTTTTCCATCTGTGAATGTCACAAAGTTTTTATCACTACAAGACGTGGAAAATAAACCAGACAAGAGAAGGTCATCAACTCTTCTGCTCGCTCTCGGAAAATCCCAACGTGAAGCGCGCCGCTTCTTCTAGGCATCCATGCCGTGACTAAAACCGAGTTCAAATCGAACATCTGGTGGTGCAAACACAACAAACACTCACCTATCATCGCAGAGGCCGTTCTCTGCAGCAGAGCTTCATCTTCGGCTGTGCGTTCCGCTGGTGGTGCTTCTGAGTGGGAAGCCAGTGAGGGATCGTGACCTTCTTCTCTGCACTGCTGCATCCCACTGGTTGGATATTGGCACAAAACATCGGTGAACAGCAGGTTAAACTCCTGTCGGTTAGAAAAACATCCTCACTGATGTAATCCTGCATTATAAGACTGTTTGCACTACAACAATATACAGTGTCAGTGCTTGCCAGCGGCGGTCCGGTTTGAGTTGATTCTGTTATACGCCGATAAAGCAAAGTTGAAGCAACTTTGTGTAACTTCTCCACCATAAAATAACGCATTTTAAATCATGATCGTGCTACATGGACGCAGATGAATGAATCTGTTAGAGATCACCATCTATCACACAGGAACTTAAACCAATCACATCAACAAACCATGAAAAGTAGTCAAACTCTTACCAAAGCCGGTTGGAAGAAGGGTGCAAACATCTTTTCCCGCTCTTCTTCGCTCTGATGGGCGCAGCATTTACGCTCTTCGGCGGCCGCTGTTGTTGATTTCGGGCAGTCACTTCTCACACATCTCCAGATAAACCATGCACATAGAGCTTTCAGTAGCTCCTCATAGGATACCGATTGGCCAAACCACTACGGCTTGGAACAAACGCAACTTGAAGGCTTGAAAAAACAGATTCTATTCCACTCACTCCTGATTGGGTGCCAGATTGGCCTGATTGTTCATACCAATTAGTGACAGTTCCATCAGGTTCCTGGGCTGTTAATTGGGAATTGGGTTGGATGTGTTTAGCTAGCTGCATGGTGTGCACAACGAGTGCAATTATTACATCATAAAACAAAAAAACAGACTAAAAAATCAGACAAAGAGGACCACGGCAAAGAAATGATTCAAAGGACAAGGGAAATAAGGAAAGGAAGCAAGGACTGCTGCTGAGACGTGGCCGCTTGTCATGTAACATAACATCTCTTTATTTTATTTTTTATTTTCTTCATACAGACAGGAACTGCTGCTGAAAATTTACAATAGTATACAAGAGGCATGTTGCCATTGTCTCTGGGTGTTTCGGCGGGGTAGCAGCTGTCACGTGATTGACCCAGAATCTACAGTTTGTCCCTTTTTTTGTCCACAATAAGTCTTTACTGTACATACACAACCTCAGAAAGTGTCCTGCGACTTTATGAACCTATAACTCAGAAATCTCTTCAGCCTGTTGTCCAACGTTACACTGTTTACTCCTCGACAGTCCAGCTTCCTCAATAAATATAGCTCTTAATATTTTTTTTATTTTATTCAAACACATTATGTTTTTCACGTCCTTGTACAGTTCAAACCATGCAACACATACTGTATGTCTGTGGTCAGGACTGTCTTGAAGGTGTCCGGGTCTTTGCTGCATGTGGATCCATGCATTCATATTTATTTATGTGTATTGTCACAGATGGTGGAGACGCACAGCTACTCGCTGTTATCAGCCACGCATACAGAATCAGTGTGGGGTTTTTTTTCTTCCATACAAACGCACGGTTAAATGCCTACCTCAGTGTTTTATCATTTTTATGTCCGGTGCATGTGTGTGAGCGTTCTTTTACGGCCTCGCAAACCTTCACATTCAGAGTGTGTATTCTCGTCACAGCCTCTCGAACAGGAAACACAAGAACACACACACAGAGACGCAGACACTGGCCCGGCCTCTCTTCTCTCTCTCTCTCTCCGTCAATGATTTGGTGTGTTTCCTTGTGCATTCACAGCTTCTCAATGTCCCTGTATTTCTTCCTCAGGATTGAAACCTGGTCCCTGAACAATACGGGGTCCAGCCTCATCTGGGAGTGCACCAGGGGCATGAAACCCAGCCAATGGCTGAAGGCGTTCATGCAGGTCTGCCGCTGGGCGAAGTGGTCTGGGTCGGCCCACCGAGACGCCTTGGAGCCCTTGATTTAGAGAAACAGCGAGATAGAGAGAGAGGGGGGGTAGAATGAATGCATTAGAGCAGCAAAGGGACCAATCAGCAGCTCTGTAGCTGCAGATAATATAATAACAACAAGTGCATGCTGATAATAATCCAGGCTGTGCAAGAAAAACTGCAGAAGCAGAAACATTATGATGTTATTTCACTGACCGTGTCACGATATATTACAGAAAACTTGCAGTTTAAAGTTTAAAGACAGTGCAGCTCTAAAAAAAAAAGAAACTAAATCACATAAACACAGCAGAGGCCTAGAAAGTGGCTCAGCAAAACTAATCTCCACATCTGTGTGAAGTATTTGGTTCTAATAGTCAGGTGGTGTTGTGCAGTCCATGCTAGACCACGGAGACCGCTCCGGAGAGCTCGGGATAGAAAAGGGTCCCAGATGTGAAAAAACTGAAATGGTTTGTCTTTAAGACAGAAGCTTCAAGCTTCAAGGGGGAGAAGAGGGAGTAGTCTTTGTTAGAGGTGGTTAATCTGACGGAGGAAGTTAAATAAAAGTGGTACAAAAAGCTACAACAGTTTAATTCTGCACTCTAGACATGCGAGCAGAGGTTCTTTCTCCGTACTGGGCTGCTAAATCACCTTTGACCTTTTGTTCTCTGCACCGCACAACTCTGACAAGTTGGCTAACTGCGAGCCAGCTGTCCTGTCTCACACCAACCGGTTCTCTTTGCCGGAGCAAGTGATCTGACGGAGGGAGTTAAATGAAAGCGGACACAGCAACACGACGAGCTACACTGGTTTCATTCTGCAGCAGGCGGCACGCTAGCAGAGGTTCACTCTCTCAGTTATCCTGCTCTGGCCTTTTGTTCTCTGTGTTGTACGTCGTTTGATTCAATAAAGAGTTTCTGAAGAGGGGAAAAAAAACGACGCAGCATATTCAAAAGACTTATTTGTACCTCGTTTTTTGAGGAAATGAATTAAAGGAGTGATGATTTAAGTCTCCTTGAGGACGACACTGAACCCTAAACTGCTTTTCATAGCAGGCCGCTGGCCATCGGCGTTCGAGTGCACGTGGGCGAATGAGAAACTTTCCAAAGTGCTTCGTGCTATCCAGGTCAAACAGTACTTTATTAATGCAGTCCATTTATCATTCCAAGATTCACAATGAGCTCAAAAAGAACAAGTGGAGCTCTGTGCGTGTTACCGAGACGAGGTGGACTCGATGTTCTTCCGTGCTCGGTTACTCCGAGCCGTCTGTTTTTGTGGATGATTTCTGCTTCTGTTATTAAATAAAAGGTTGTTGGTGGCGACTTTATGGATTTAGACATCACGCTGTTATACATCACAAGGCAGGAGGGGGGCTGACATCAAGCAGCGCTGTGCTGCATCTGAACTCGGCTTTCATTTTGCTTCTTTGCGGTTGGTTTTTTAGAGCCGTTTGTCTCCTTGGCTCCAAGGTTAGACGTCTACATAGACAACAACGAACGCTGCTTTGTTTGTCTCCAGAGAAAGTTAAAACAGCTGTTTCATATGAGCATGAGAAGCATGCTGGCTTATTAGCGTGAACTGACGGTGTCTCTCGTAGACATGACCGCCGTTATGATGCTTCGGGGGTCGCAGGAGCGCCTCCATGCTGGTGAAGATGCTCCTTATCGTGGACAGCTTGTCATAACGTGGCAGGAGGTGCAGCTCGTAGTCGAGCACGCCGTATCTCCCGCTATTTGTCTTCACCACCCGCTCCTCCAGAGAATCCGGGTTCGTCATCCTGACAGAGCTGGTCGACCTGACCAGCTGGTTCTCTCCGTGAGAATCTCCCGAGGAGTTGCTGACACTCCGGCAACAGCAGCACAGGAAGTCAGACTGGTAGAAAACTTTAAAATTAAGTGTCTTTCATGTGTTGTGTGGAAGTGCAGCCTGATTTGGGGGACTTCTTGGCTCCAACGAGCAACTCACTCTGCCGTGGTGCGGCTTTGCAAACCACAAACGTTGCAGCAGTTGACAGACTTGTTGATGGTTGCAGCTGTTTGTCAAGCAGATGACAAGAAACACACAGTTATCACCCTGATACCTCCAGTAGGATGCTGGAAAACTGGACTGGTGCAGCTAATACACCCAACCAACAAGCGTAGTTCATCATCTGGATGATCCATCTGCACCTTCGTCAGTCTGGAAGGGCCTGATGGTGTTAAAGATTGGGTGGCATGGTGGTGCAGTGGTGAAGGAGAAGCGAGAAGGTTCCTCCGGGAACTCGGAGGAGGTTGCAGGACATGCAGGTTAATTGGTGACTCTAAATGGCCCGTAGGTGTGACAGCTCCGTGATGAACTGGAAATCTTTCCAGGGTGTATCCCGCCTTTCGAGACCCCGATAAGGATAAGCAGTTATGGAAAACGGATGGACGGAGGTTCCAATCCTTCAATGAGATATCAGATCATTCGCTACAGCTACAGTTGAAGGTGTGCGGTGTGTGCGTCGTTCTCCAAAGCTGCCGGACCACGATGCCATCGTTCTCTTGTTGCACCGCGTCCTCACCTGGTTATCTGAGATAGATTGCAGAGGGGGGAGGGGGCAGTCCTCAGGTGGATGCTGCTAGATGAGTTTGGAGCGCGGGCGGCTGAGAGCAAGGTGGAGGGGCAGCAGCCCTCTTTGATAAACTGTGGCACGGGGGCATGGAGTTGGAGCAAACTCATCCTGTACGCTGCAGGAGGTGCTGAGGGTCAGGTGGAGTAATGAAACTACAAAAAAGAAAAAGGTCTGACACTTTGAATGAAACATCTCTGCTCTTAAAATACAAAATGAATGAGCCAATGATAAAAACCCGCCGTAAAATATCAGTCACGACTTCTGTTGCTTCGTCAAATAAAAATGGTTTCTGCCGGTCAAAGTTGCCCCTCCTCCCCCCCTTCTCCATGTTAAATGCCCGTCTGCTGCTGCTGCTGCTTGAAGCAAAGTAACAAATCAGGGGTGAGAGAGGGGGGGGGGGGCGAGAACAGAGAGGCACTCAAAAAGAGGAAAGAAAAGAAAGAAAGAAAGAAAGAGCGAGGGAAGGAGAGAGTAAATCTAGGTTTGCCGTGCTGCCTTCACAATTAAGACATTAATCACTGAGTCCATACTGCCGAGTCATCGTCCTGCCTGTGGTCAGGTCATCAATCAGATCCTGACACAGGGCTGGCCACATGAAGCGCGCACACACACACACACACACACACACATACAGGGATGGAGGAAGGTCAGTGCTGTATTCAGCCTGAAGCTTCTTCGCTGTCGCTCATTCAACACGAGGAGGTGAATCTTTTTCATCTTCTTTTCTATTTTTAAAGAGGCAGTCAGGGAACCGTTCCCTCTAAAGCGTACGGCTTTAAAACTTGTCAAGCACTCTTAACGGTACCAAGTGACTTTCTGACACTAGCTGAGCTGTGGCACTTCTGGGCTCTACCGGCACAGGACGTGGGCCGACATGACACACATTCCTGCCAGTCGAAAGCACGGACAGCGTGCCCGTGACATCAGAACACGGCTCTGGCCGCCACCACGCTGGATGTACCGGCTTTTCTAAAAATGGGCAAAGACGTGGATCATCGCTGGACCTGAGCCGAGCGATGCCATCTGTAAACGGCAGCCACCTGTCAATCAGAGCAGCAGCGCTGTCAGTCCTGCAGTATTTTAAGCCTCAATGTAATCAAACAGACGAGTTGTGTATAAAATTCACCTCAGTGCGGTCGTCATGAACGGGAAATTATCCACAGAGGGCAAAACTTCTTCACCAGCCTCGTGTGATGTTTGAGGAACTGCAGTTTTGGCACTTTGGGCACGGACGTCACTTCACAGCCTCCCGTTTTCATGCACATTTTCAATTTTAGTGTAAAAAACCTGAATGGAAGTACGAACACGAGGCATGAAGACCAAACAAACCTCACCAGGATGAACCGTAGAGACTTAACACACTTAATTCATCATCATCCTGTTACGCCGTCTTCTTCTACAATGCTTAGGAACAAACAAACAGCAGATAAACGTGCTGAGTGTGTGTGTGCTGGTCAGTGTAAAGCTGAAGCTAAAGCTCCACCTGGGTCATCATGGTCTCCTTGTACTGCTTCTTTGCGTGACCTTGATCGGCGGCTGCTTGGTGTGACGCCGCCGAAACCAGGAAGTTCATCAGGATGTCTCGCAGTTGGCCATGCGGTCCACCGAGGTCAGCAGGTTGGCCGGTACGTAGTGTGTGAACAGGTAGTGGTAGTACCTGACACGCGTGGGGAGGAGGAAAGACAGGCGAGGTTAATTGCGTATTTATTTCTTTCTTCTCTCTAAAAGCTGCACTTTTATTCTCCTCTCTCTGTATGGTCGCTGCGTTGCACTCTCAGCAGCATGGGAGCACTAGATCACTGTCAGCTCTGTTACCTCCTGCCAAGGTCTGCTGTCCCTCTCCTCACACACACACACACACATATATATATCCCACCTTTCCTTCTCACTTGCTGACTCATATTTTCCGCCTTGCGTTGGCATTTGAGTTTTTAAATAAAAAAGGACTAAAGAGTCGCATTGAGCGTCCTAACAATAGAACAATGAGGGAGCTGTTTATCTGCGTGACAAGATGCTTCAAATCCCATCGGAGAGAGCAAAACTCTTCCCCGTTCAATTTACCGCTCTGCTTAATACTTCAATTTAGCTATTTTTTCCTCTTTTGGTCCTGTAGCTTTGTGTTCCTGACAATCATTTCACAAGACAACAGAGAGGTGGAGAATTATCCCATTTCCTTTTCTATTACTGCGCTAAAAACTAAAAAAAGTGACTGTTGAGAGATGACTTTAATGTGCTTTGTATCTCGTGGAAAAGAATAAATATTCTGTGAAGCCGGGAAAATCAATGTGGCAGGTGATGCAGAGCCACTGCACCACGAGGAGGAGAAGTGACGACGGCGCCGGAGGAAGGGGAAGTTCGACTACAGTTGGAACACGCAGGACGGATTATTAATCCAGATTTTAAAAATGTATTTTTAGATTATATCATCATCGTGCTCAGCAATAACAAACTGAGCTAATGACCTCCAGTTGACGTTCATCCTCAAATCAGGCACAAAAATTGGAATCTAATAATAAGACCTTGTGCATCAGTTACAATATCATCGTTTCTATATAATAATCATTATTTCAGCTTGACATTCACCCCCTTGGATTCCTGCATGCACTCATGTATTCCAATCTGCAGTGATGTGAAGGCATGCCAATCAGATCAGTGTTTTCATGATCATTACATGACTTCAGTTCGGATGTTTATGTGACCGCAATGAAAATGCGTGAAAGCTGGCATGTCAGTGTGTGTGTGTAACTCTAAATCATGATTAATATGCGATATACACACACCCTTCGCAGGTCAACTGCGTGGGACGGTGCACATACTTATCTTAACTTCTCCCGGTTCAACTTCTCTGCCCGCATTATTTCTTACAGCAAAATGATGGGACGACAAACCAAGCTCAAGATCGGAGAGTTTCAGGCAGTGAGAGATGCAGAAAAGGCTGAACCACTTTAAAAAGGTTAGGTTAGGTCAGGAGGGGAAGGGATCATAGGTAATTACGGTACAGTAATACAAGATATATGGCATCAAATGCTTTGCTCGTGGGCGATTGCATACCGTAAAAAATGCTTGATTTTGCCTCGGACTGACTCAAATTATTCTTGGGCGAAATTGTTGGTTTCTGTGGTGCTCTGACTCTTGCCTTCTGGGTGAACAAGTCTTTCAGACGATTGCGATTCCTTTTCGTAAGTTGCCACAAACTTTGCACAGATCGCCCGCCCGCAAAAACCGTTCTACAGCTGAAGTCCCGTTACCTTTCTTCATAATCCTGATGCTTATTTTAACCATTTGAATGAGTCATCTGTTTGTACCTGTGGTAGAAAGCTGCCCCCGTAAGGACCATGGAGTCGTCATTGGTCCATTTAGAGTTGTAGCCCAGCGGGATCTGGAACTATCCCAGTAATGGCTCCTTGCTGGATAACCAACGATGCGCTCCGGAAAGCTTTGCCATACAATAAAGGCAAAATCCACCTGTGGGAGCAGAGAGTAAAGAAAGAGGCCGGAGGAGAGCAAAGAAGAAGAAGCCAATGGATGATATAGAAGAGAATATGAGGCGGAGAAGATGTGATAGAGGAGGAAGTTGTAGAGGAGGTAACAGATCATCAAATGATGATGAAAACAACAGCATTGTGGGCAGAAATATCGACTTTACAACAGATTCATTAAAGAATTGAAGTCATGAAACTGGATTCTCACTCTGAATCTCAATGGACCCGACCTTGAATTTTCAGATTTCCTCGGGCTTGATCAATCATCTTTAAAACCAGAGCGTGAACCGTAACTCAGAGTGAGCCGTGAAAGACTGACAGGAGCTCTACTTGTTTTTGTCACTCTGATTATTCAGTTTACTCAAACTCTTTATTTGCACATCTCTTTTCATTTTTCCATTCCTGAGTCTGACTTGCAGCACTCGGGCTGCGTCACCAAAATGTTTTTCCAGGCTGTAGCTATTTTTTAAAATCGATGCCAAGCGATGGGGACGAGGCACTGAGCGCGTTTTCCATTTTCTGGTCGCTGAGAGTTGAGGAACGTTCAGATTTGCATAAAACGCTGTCGCTTTTCACCCAGCCGTCCAATCACAGTGGGAGGACAAAACAGATATAAGACCCCTGCTGGTCTCTCCTTATTGTACGTGCTTCAGCCTTCCCTTCATCCGGGAGCGAGTCCTCCACCCTGCACTGATGATAGCAACAAAACTATCTGCAGAAAATAAAGCTGCAAGACGAAAAAACGGTTAAAGTAGTTGGGTATGTGTACACATAGGGGATTTGCATACACAGATATACAAAATCCTAGAGAGGACCTACGTCTCTTTGCTTCCACGCTCCTGCAATTCCCTTCCGTTTGTCTAAAGAGCAAACCTTCAGATTAAGTCTTTCGCGCACAAACAGAACAACTCGAAAGCCATAAGTGTGTGATTCACGAGCACTGAAGTGGCTTCGAGAGCTGCACGATTCCCGGCTCCCCCCCCAATAAAGGCGAAATTTCACGAGTCGTCTGGAGCACCTGGCGTCCTTGGAGGAGG
>JABGLX010000119.1:0-53116 GCA_014281875.1 Nibea albiflora | reverse complement strand
CAAAGTGGAAAGCTTTATGTTTGCATGGTGGATTATTAAACAAACGCCTGTGTGTCTGTATTTGCAATGACGTCTCATTCCAGTTTGATAACACACATTCATATTTGTGACGTAGGTGGACTGTACACAGCACTACGAGGTGTGCTCTGAGAACGGCGTGCGGGGATATCCCACACTGCTCTTCTTCTACAACGGACAGAAGGTATGGAAGAAGTCTTGGACTGCTGCAGCTCGCCTGCATCTGATATGAACGCATAAACAAATGATAAAAATGCCGCCATGTTATTCACAACAGCAATGGCATGTGCATCTGCAGCTAAAACAACATTTGTTACTGTTGAGTTATGGTAAGACATGCATAGCATTTGGTTTTGTATTCTTGGTTGGTGTGTGAAAGTGTCAGCGGTTCTTAATTATAAAGTTCTCCCAGTAGGCCCAACCCTCCAGGGTCAGTGTGGGTCAGGTCCAAATAAAAAATGTGTTCATGTGACAGTGGGATGATTCACGATGCAGAGAAACGATTGGAGTAGCCTCCACAATTATGGTACTTGGAGGTATTAATTCTTGTATATGTGTGTGTTTCTAGACAGACCAGTACAAAGGCAAAAGAGACCTGGACTCTTTCAAAGACTTTGTGGACAACCAGCTGAATATGCTGCCATCGCCGAGGAGAAAGCGCAAGATCCGAGTGAGGAACAAAAGGAAATGAGATCCCCACCGATGAGCCAGCCAAGAGGAGGTCAAGGTGGGTGTGACCAACAAATGTTTTGCATGCGGCGGGGATGTATTTTATGGATCTTCAGAGTGCTACGGTGTTGAGCAGGCGGCAAAACATTTGAAAAACTACAGCTAGAGAAAACGTCCCAACACATATGTTTGACTGCTTTATGGAATCGGTTTGGCATGAGCGGCTGCGAAGGTGGGTGGAGACGATCACTTTATGGTACCGTACACCACTGATGTTCATGGGGGGGACCAAACATATGGCAGCCATGTTTACCTGCATTAAGTAAAGATTTCTGCGCTCAGCACCCACTCAGCTATGCATCCCTAAACTAGCAATTATGGTTAGGCTAGCTATTTCCTGCATTACATTCAGTCAGTGTTTTATTTATTTTTTTAATGATGATGTGGGCGTGAATAGAAACCAGAGCGTTATCATGGCATCCAAACTCTTAGCTGCTTGAATATAAAATCAATAGACGTGACAGTTAAATATCAGAGTTTCTTTCCTCTCTGCAGTCCAGCGTGTTGACCCTGACCGAGAACAACTTTGATGAGGCAGTAGCCAAGGCTTACCTTCATCAAATTCTACGCTCCATGGTAAGATCAGAATTTTTTGGAACAGAGATCTCACAGATATTAAATATTTGAATTGGCATTGAGTTGAATGTACGGGTTTATTGTCCACATATATCAGCAGTCTATTCCTGGTTTAGCTCCAGCATGCAGCACGTACACATGAAGTAACCTCTGCTTTAACCCAGCTCCATGTACTGACTTTCACAGCGCATCACATCCTACCACAATTACATGAGATGACTCACACTTCTGTACAGTTCTTTGAAGACCTCAAAAGAGTTTTTTTTTTCCCTAAATGTGTTTTAGTCAAACACTGACATTACAGTCTCTCTAGTGTAAGTGATGTAATTCCGTGTCATCTGTCCGTCGACTGTAGTGTGGCACTGTAAGAACCTCGCTCCGACATGGGAGGACCTCGCCAAAAAGGAGTTCCCCGGCCTCACTGACGTCAAGATAGCCAAAGTGGATTGCACTGTCGAGCGCACGCTCTGCAACAAGTACTCTGTAAGTGTCTGGGTGTCGTCCACAAGATCTACTGTGCGACACCATCTAAACCAAACTTGTAGCACTTGTTTGTTTTTTTGTTTTTCTTTGTCTCACGTACCCTTCTGTCAGCGTTTTTTATTTCTTCAAGATGAAGTGTGTTCCACAGGATGCAATAAAACAAAGATGGTGGTTTTATCACAGAGCCATAAAACAATACGACTGCCACGTACTTAAATTAGACGCTACACACTGTAATGCTAAAGCAGATTTAACACATGGGTAGGAGGAATGTTAGCACACGCACACACACACACACACACACACCATCAGCTTCGATTGGATGTAGGATCTGAATGATGTTATTGAGAGGAGAGCCCAGGGCATTATGTAATGTGACAAGGTTTAAGAATTAAAGGGGACAGGCCTCATAAAGCAGCCGGAAACTCCTCGCTAATGAAGCGATTTAAAAAGCTGAGTCACAGCGCTGTCTTTTTAAACTTAACTTGAAACTTCCCATCACTATTTAGATTGTTTGCAATTTGAAATCAAATTGCTAATCAGTAAGCCAAGCCGTCACTGTATACGATGTGCACTGTGCTGCTTGAAGAATTGCTACATCAGAGTTCAAGATCCACAGCTCATTTATCTTGTGAGGAGTGATGACTCATGTGATAAAATGTGACCTTTTTTTTTTTTGTTGTGCTCTGTTTTTATATTTAAAATATCTTCTATAAAACGTCAAGTCAATCTGTTTTCCCAATTTACTGTTCTTTTAATGTTTAACATGTTACCTCTGTCACAGAGGCAATATCTGTATGTCAGCTCCATATCAAAATTATGACTGTATTTTTATGAAGTTTGAAGGACGGAGAACTCCGAGCTGATAAAATTGTAGGCGTGATATGAAGCGATCTGGCATTTCGACTCCCAAGACTGCAAGTCGCATAAGAATTAACGATTTTGAAAGATGACAAAGCACGCGGAGTAACCCCCTGTTGTTGTTCGTCCCTCTTTAGGTTCAAGGTTACCCCACCTTGATCATTCAGGGCCGGCGTGCAGGGTGACGAGCATAACGGCGGGCGCGACCTGGAGAGCCTGCACAGCTTCGTGATGAGGCAGGCGAGAGATGAGCTGTAGAAACGGTCAAATCAGCATTCAACTCTTCACCACTCCACTCGCCCCCACACTGCAAACTGGCCAGTAGGACACTCTCTTTCCTGCAACAGCCAAACCTCTCTCTCTTTCTCGCTCTCTCTCTCTCTCTCTCCACTTGGGTTCTCTTCAAAAAGGAGTCAGCCAATGACAGACTGATGCAGTCTGCTCTCTCTCTCTTCAAGGACAGAATGAGTCAGAGTGTTTTGGATGTGAATGTATTTCTCATTGCCGTGGCCCAGCCTTCAATCTCCAGCACTGAGAAATCCATCGTAGTGGTAGGGTCCACAAACAAAGTAAATGTCTGACAACCACTTTGCAAGCACTGCTCAATCAATCAGAACCAGAATTCCTTTTGTTTATTAAAGGGGTAGCACTTCAGGACAGACGTCCCAGTTTCTGCCTGTTTAAAAAAAAAAATCAGTTGTTTCTGATGAAGTTCTGTAGCCGTTTGACTTTTTTAAAAGCTAAATTTTATACATGGGATCTGTTGTTAAATCATAAGCCATTAATGTTACGGTACTGTCATTGTAAAGTTTGTGTTGCCCAAATGTGAAGTTGAGTGTTAAGCTGAGGGTACTTTCTATTCATGCCAGTGACGGCCTATCTGACTTAACTCTCAGGGAAACGCCCACGCAGACTAGAAGAAGTTGTGATGGAGACATCTTTGTTTGTCACAGGAGTCTGATAATGGCACATTGGCATGCCTGTTTTCTCTTTATGGTGAGGGATTTTAGCTTTTGGGAGCCACATTAATCAAACAGGCTTGTTTTAAAAAGATCTCAGTTGTGCATCTTAAGCATTTTCGGACTCTGTGCTTATTGCGCCATGCCGGCTCTTCTGCTCCTAGCATTCAGGGTCTCAGGCCTGGACCATGTTGCTCCATATCTCCATTACTGAACATCTTCAGTGATTACTGCCTCACTGTTTTCTGTTATCAGATGCAGTGTGGCTCTTCATTTTATCCTCAATTGTAGTCTAAAATGTGTGACTGGACAGTGTTATGTGTGCTGTATCTCAGGCCAGGCTCCCGTTCAAAGGATCTAGTATCATGTGAGGAGCCAGCGTTGAGGGTAAAACTTGCAGCCTATGTTTAGAATCTTTCTAAGGTTGTGGCACTGATTCATTCACATCTCTGTTCTCCTGGTTGGCATGTTCACTGCAGCTCAGGGTCAGGTGGATTAGCGAGCATCATATCACCTCCGCCTACGATTGTGATCTATTCTTACTGTAGTGATTGAAACCAACTGCATCTTGGGTCTGTAGAATGATCTTTTCCTGTTCCCAAATATGGGTTTGTCGTATTTCAAATAGTGGAAAACCATGCTGTGAAACCAACAAGAAACTGTGGACTGAATAGATTTTAAGCCACATGGATAGCGGAGTGATTTTGGTTGTTTGATCTGGAAAAAGTAGCAGAACTACATGTGTACTAAACTACATTTCACTGATGTCTTGTTTTAATTTCCTGCTTCGATTATAATCACTGGCGAGGTGAATCATTCAAACTGAAATCTTCTTTAGTCTGCTGTATCATATCGACCACCATCCCACACATTCAACAGTCAAAGGCCAAGAAAACAACCGGTCACAGGCCTGGTTTTTAAAAAGCATTTGCAGTTTTGCCAATAAAAGTTTGTCTTCTCTGTGACTTCACCCTCGTGTTCGCCCTTTACACTGCAAATGCTCTTTGACCCAGGTTATGTGTGTGAAGTATGTGCTACATGATGCAGGGCGCCATTTATGTCTAACCCAGGTACACAAACAGTCAGAGACACGCAGTTTTTTTTGTCAGTAAAGTTTTTTTATGGATAGCACATGGTCTAAGGAACTCCAGTGACAGAAGTATTTTCTTGTGAGTCATGGGTTGTGACTACCCATGGTTTTTGTACAAAAAAAAAAGAGTGAATAATGGCAAGTTGTAACATGAGATTTCATAATAAAAAAATTTTCAAAAATAAGTGTATTTTCATTTTGTTCTTGCATCGGTCTCTGTAATAAGGTATGTGATTTTTTCTTTTTAATAAAAGGTGCAATAAATAAGCTGAGAATGTACAAGTATTTACAAAAAACAGTCTAAACATGATCACAAATGTAAACAGCAGCTTACCAGAGGTATATTTGTAATTTATGGTGGTTAGGCACATAAGGTATTTTGATTCTCGTTGGTATTAGTTTTCCATTAAAATATGCTCTCTAAAAAAAAAAAAACCTCCATGTCATTCCAAAGCTCACAGTAACATGTTCAATCGGAAAGACGTTGCCACTGGACACAAATTTCAACATAAATTTTCTTACCAACTCAGGGTTGAAAAGCAAAAGGCTAATTTCAGAAAGCTGGCGCAGAAGCCGTTCTGCCGGCTGTTTTTGACTCGCTAAATGTTTTTCCCCAATCTCTTGATGGGTTGTCAGGGGTGGAAGCGTTTGTTAACTTTGCGAGTGCAGAAACATGGAAATGGCCGTTTGCGGTATGTCGGAGGGATAAGGCTGTATTCTTCGGTTCTTTGGAGAAAAACATCAGTTTAGCCACAACATGCATCATGTTGAACCAGCCTGGTGAATCGCAGCTCCGCGTGAGCCCAGCAAATATTGACACGGAGGGGATATTTGGAGCGGTGCGCTACTAAAATAGCCTGCGGTCACTTTGGTTCAGTCCGTACTTATATTTTAGGAGGGCAAATATGGCTTGAGAAGAAAATACATTAGGAAAGAGGAAGGAAATATGAATCTACTGACTCCAATGTATCAGTCATTTAGTAGTAGATCGTTTGAGTTAACTTGCACTGAAAAGGAAACTATGTTTGTATTTTCCCATCACGCTCAAACCATTTATACACATTTTCTGTCTTGATGACTACTGTTGGCTTTCAGTGCTGTGATAACACTGAGTCGATTCCCCGAGTTCATGAGCTGTAGGGAAGTTGGTCATCAGCAAAAATTTTTGGAGCCTCTTCTGAGAACTGATCCACCGTGTGTTTTTGTCGGAGAGGAGAAGGGAAGGAAAGCAGCGTACGGACTGGTCCCACAACAGTTCAGTTTTTTTTTTGCCCTCGCCCTCTCAGTGAGGGAGAGGGTGCAGTAGCCTCTTCGGCGTTCATACACACACATAATATACAAACTTAAACACGCCATCCTCCCCACACACACACAGTCATTCACTCAGTGCAGACCCATGAAGTGAAGACTCCACAGCTAATAGAGAAGGCGACAGACAACTCGGTGGCTCAACACTGGAGGAGGGTGACGTTGCCTATAGATGACACCCTTACGGTGCCATTTTTGCAATGGTCCCCTCTTAGTTTGATGAAGGAGAATGTTCATGTTGTTTGATGGATGTTTTTGAACAGTCCAAGATTATCGGAATGGAACATGATAATGATTTTTCATTCCTTGTAGGCTGAGGATTTGGTCAGGAAGCTGGTGTCATCACCCAGGAGTCACTGGTCACAGCCGTTTGCCAACCCCACTTTCGATCGAGCGTTGTCAGCCCTTGATGCCGGTGTCAGTGGCAGCCGCAGGCCCGTACCACCATGTTCTTGTATTTCTTCAGGATGACGTTGGAGTTGTCGTCAAAGTAGAGCACTGAGATGGCGTGGAGCTTGGTTGGGGCGCAGCATGGCTTTGGGACGTTCTCGGGGTTCATCAGGTGAACCTGAAAATCACAGGAAGCCCCTTTAAGAATCTGAAATTGGCATTTAGCACTAGAAACAAGAGAGGGGCGCTTCAACGAATAGAAATGAAGAGATAAGTGATTGTCTTAATGGGGCCTTCAGCAATTCAGCATAACACTTTTATTAAGTTGCAGAGCTCATACGTGGATATCCTGACTTTTCAAGTACTAGTCAAGCCAAAAAAACCCACTACATTTCCCATAATGCAGTCTTTTCCAAGACTCTTGGCTTGCTAAATGTCTGTATCTTTCAAACTCCACAGTCTAAGTTCATAACACAGGTCTTCTGTTAGAGATGACATCACTTTGACATCATCAGGGTTATATTTTTTGGACTTACACAGCAATAAAGGAACTTTTTTCAGGTGATTAGTCATACTCGTCATATCGAGAACTTATCTTCATGCGGAAAAATCAGAGGAGTGCCTCTATAATTATGTTTCACAATAACTGGAAGAACCCTAGTGAGGTTGAAGCGGATGGATGGAATAACTAAAAGTGTATCTTTAAAGCCTTTTAAAGTTGATATTTTAAGCCACACAGCAATGACAAACATATAGCCAATGAAAAAATGTTCCCAAATCCTTCAGAGGAACTGTATGAGCGCCATCACGGAATGACTTCTACACCGTGTCCATGGTAAACTCTGCGCTGGTCTTACCAGTGTCTGTACGATGGCGTGGTTGGTGGCGTTCATGTGGGCGTTAAGGGGGAAGGAGCACTCTCCGTCACAGTAGTTGGCTGCATAGCCTTCAGGAGCAATGATCCAATCCTTGAGAAACACATGAGAGTAAACACAAAACAAGCAGCACAGTCAGAGCAGATAGAAATAAGTGGAGTAAATAAAACATATGAATATATTAATATGCATCAGAGTGTGTGACTTAGTTTTGGAACAATAGAACGGTCAGATCTGGTTGCAGCCCACCTGACTCCTGTTGGTAAATTCAGTGTTAACCTCGTCTCTGAGGACAAATCCAGACTCAAGCACTGCAGTCTGTGGAATCGCTCAGGGAAGCAATACTTCTCTCCTCCTTCCTTCCTTCCTCTCTGCGTCGCACGGTTTCTCTCCCTGACAGATTCTCTGCATGTTTTACCTCTTTCTAACTTGTTTTGGTGTTTTTATCTAATGTACCTTCCTGTCTGTGTCAATAATCTCCCCTCTGTCTTTCTCTTCTCACTTCTGTCCTTCCAGCTGCCTTCCTGTGTGTCTGTGTGTGTGTGTTTTTGTGCGTGCATGCGTGTGTGTGTGTGTGTGTGTGTGTGTGTGTAAGACAGAGAGCGAGTGCTGGCAGTCTCCCTCTAGATGTCAGTGCTGTGTTAACAGCTCACGGCTTGCTTGGAAGGATGTCCGTAATTTTGCCCGTCTATAGTTTCCTCAATCTGTCTCCTCGTAAACACACACACACATGTGTGCACACACACACACACAGACTGAGCCTCCCATGTTTATAATGGGAGCATACTAGATACGATTCACTGAACTACTCGGTTGCACCAATCTTTAGTCTTTTGATTTTATTATTTTTTTTACACTCACCACATGGGTGGAAAAAGGCACAGATGTTTCAGCTTTACGTTAGCGTGCAATAGTCATTTAGCTAGCCTTGTTTAAGTAATGCACTTCAGATTTAAAGGTTCCTGGGGGACTTTTAAACCTCTCGTAGCACAATGGAGCTGTTTTTCTACGAGTGGGTCCCTGTTTTGTTTTGGGTTTTTTTTTTTATTTTCAATCTTGTGTGCATGCATGGGGACGCACATGTGCGCCTAGCAGTGACGTCACTCTACTTCACTAATCAACAGGTGGCGGTAACATGCCAGGGTCTGCTGCAATGCGCCCACAAAGGCAGGAAAGAAAGAGACTACAAGCTAGTAAACATGGAGGCAAACAATGGACAATTATCAGCTTTCCAAAAGTTTTACGAGGAAGAAATATACTTGACATGTTTGTTAGACCTCAAGGATTCACATGATGATGATGATGATGGTCTATTGTTTACATGAAAACTTCACAGGGCTCCTTTAATATAAGGAGGTGAATAGCAGCCATTAAGACACCAATCTCAGTTACACTGAGGAAGACTGATTGAAAAAAACTGCAACTATTTTTGTATCTGCTAGACATGCGTGTATGTATACAAAGAGACGTATGTTTATGGGTCCTCAGTGAACCAGATGAATCTTTAAAAATCAGTTTTATTTGTGTGTCAGCCCCTAAAGTTTTACTTCATACGGCATGGTATCTAGCTGAGACAGACCGCGAGGCTTCACTGCTACCTCACCTGTCCACCACATGAGTATTAGGACTTGATTAGAGGTACTGAATGAGAAAATGTTCACTACCTGCCATCCCAGTTCTCTGAAGCTGACGTAGAGCTCATGTCTTCTGCACGCCGTCTTCTGATCGCTGCTGTTGTAATCTGCAAGAGAGAAACAGACAGCCATGGTAAAACATACATTCAGCAATAATCCATCCCTGGGTAAATGATTTAATGATATATATATATATATATATATATATATATATATATATATATATATATATATATATATATATATATATATATATATCCCAATTAAACCTCATGAAAGTGACGTATTTTGTTCAGAATCTGAGAGCAGAAGAATAACACAATCCGCCTCATGTAATGCACTGGGTGGAGACACATGCGAGGGCGTAGACTGGAGCACAGGCACAAATGCTCATGACAGCGGTCACTGCACTGTACGTGCTCCACATTCATCTGCCGTCTAATGCGTCTGAACGCATGGCTAATTGAATTCATCGGCATCCAAATATTGCTTGGCGCCAGCGCAAGTGGTGACACAGTGACAAGCGTGTTTATAGACTCTCCTGCCCTGCAGTTTGTACTTAATTATCTCTGTTCCAGTCTGCAGCGCCGGGGCGGACGGCTGCAGACAGTCCCAGGTATAGGTTTGGTTTTCACAGTCGAGGAGGTCATTGCTGGCATCGGTCACCACCGCTGAGGTCAAGGCGGTGACGCTGATTTTCCACTGACGTATCGAGGGCTCTCGCACACACACTTTCTCTGTCTTGCCTCATTGATTTTATTGTTGCGATTTTTTTTTTTTTTTTTAACTTTACAAGCCTCCAGAGAAAGACAATGAGAGGGGGAAAATGTAAGCTACGGCACTGGTTAGAGTCAACCACCCCTGTAGCAGCCACCCTAAGACATAAGCAAACTAAGCTCAGCTTCTTGGTGGCCTCACAATGCCTCAAGCTAAACTTCAGCCTTGAGTGACTTTAACTGTTGGTCTGCACGTTCTCACACTGCAAAGTTAATTATAAAACTGTTAACCAACTGTTTTGGCAGAAGACCTTCAAGCGGTTGCCTTTTTTTGTGTGTCACATGTCATTAAGGATACGATACGGGTTTCTGATTCCATGTTTGGCCAAGTAGAGTTGGTGCTTAAAATATTTGGGCTACAATAACTTCACACATTGCAAGAAAAAAAAAAAACACTATTTACAGCTTTGAGTCTATATGCAACCGGCTCTCACGTCCAAAACTGTCATTTACTACTTTTTCAGATTTGCTCATTGCATCGTCAGCCTGTTTGGTGTAGCCATTTATCCTGTCAGGCCGTGCAAACATGGTTACTTGCCTCTCATCTGCAGTAAATAGAGGATCTGTCTTCCTACAGAAATGTGCAGCATTTTACGGCAGTCTGAAAACATGATGTGTATACGGGGCAAATAAATGTAAAGATTTATGTCAATATGTGCAGATCACTGATGTTTGTATTTTTTTTTTACCAAGAAAATTGGTGTGTGTGTGTGTGTGTGTGTGTGTGTGTGTGTGTGTGTGTGTGTGTCAGCGTAAAAAAGAAAGTGAGTCAGACTGCAGACAGGGATTTGTCACTCAGTCACAGCCACCACCCAGCCATTCACCTCGCTAACTCGCCAGCAGCAGCCGTGGTTAGTCAGCTTCAGCTGGAGACACACACACACACACACACACACACTGTATATGCAAACAATTATGTAAGGGTCATTGATGTCCTTACATCTCTACATCTTTCACTTATTACCTCTGGCACTTACAGTACATAAACAAATACACACTTAGACACAAATGACCTGATGTTTATCTGTTTAACAGCCAAATCCACTTATCCACTCATTAAACGAGAGAGTTGTAACTTCCACTTCACCAGCGCCAGTTGCATCAAGATTTCATCATCAAATCAAATTTCATTTCGAGCAGACACACTGACCGCTCTGCCCAGGCCTGAGTGCGTTTTAGCTGGACTCTTCTCAAATGTAAGAAAGAGGAGGACAGATGGAGAGAGAGAAGGAGAGCAAGTTGGATTTGACACTTTTATCTCAGCTTGAAGTAAATAAGGAGAGAGCGATGGAGAAAAATGACAGAGAGGACTCAGAGAGAGTGAGAAAAGAGAGGGGGCTAAGTAGAGCGTGGCGCTAACACTGCCTGGGTTTGGGCTGCAGTCGCACGGTCCACATGTGCTGCTCCAATAATAAGATATTTTGTGCAAGAGCATCTACCAAACAGTATCTAAATTATAAGAAATGTCTACAGTGGGTTAAACAGACTCATAGGGATTACTGATAACTTGATATAATGCCAAATGCTTAAGATTTATCTCTTAAAATAATCATGTTTAGAAAGGTTAATGTAATTTACTACCATCTGTATAAAAAATATTCCAAATTTGCCTTTCAGATGTCAAACAAATCAGAGCGATGAGGATCTCAATCTTCCCTGAACAGCAGCAACAGTGAAACGTTTCTTTTTACTGCAGCAGAACATGAACATGTGATCTGATTGGTTAGGGTGATTCTGCAAGAGACGGGAAACGAAAGGTGAGACCGGTCACGTCAGGCGGTTGCGGGGTGGGGTCAACATGGTCATCCGTAACCATCAAACACAGTCAGGTGTTTCCCCAGTTTAGGGCTCCTTCCTTTCCAATAGGAAGGCCAGTTCACTGGGTGTCTGCTAATGTGGAAATACACTGTTTATATGTGTATGTGTGTGTGTGTGTGTGTTCATAGGTGCACGTGTAGTCTGTGCATTGAGGCACGCATGTTTGGCTCCATGCATCTGTGTGTGCAGATGATCCACATGGACACAGGGTCACATGTGCTCGTCCTGCCTTCCTGTGGACTGACTGACCCGCCATTCGGATTTAACAGATTTACTGTATGGAGACCTTCACAAATGAGAAAACAGGCTGGTCCTAGACCAGCTGCTGCAGGATTTCTGCTGATTCCCCCCCCCCCTATAATTATAACAGTAAATCCATTTTTTTTTCTTGCATTGTAAGGCACGTTTACAGTGTGTACAGTGTTTATATACAGGAAACATCCAAGGACGGAGGAAAAGTGCTATTGAAAGAACTAGGCTGATTGGCTATGTGACTTGGCTGACCTGATATGAACTTGAGGTGATGTTTATAGAAAGAGGAACTGACACATTACAGTATTATAGAATGGCAGAGCTCTCACGCAGTTAATGCATAGAGATTTATGAGGCCGCGTAGGAAAATATAATCGTTGGCTTGTTATTCGGACGCCAGTCAGCATGTCACTGTAAGTAACACACTGTACTCAGTGCTTCCAAACGCTGGCTGAAACTGCACACACCCATATTATACACACACACACACGCACGTTCGCAGAGACCCCCTGCTCTTCCATCCAGGTCTAGTTTATGGTGCGTGACATTCAGCTTCGGGTCAAATCACAGCCCAGGCTGGAGGTGAATGAAGCCGACTTCTGCACCAGTAGCCGTTAATATCGCCTCTCGTGAGGCTGCAGGAGTCGCGCTGAGACAGAAAAACTGCCTGTGTCTTCATTATTTTTCAAAAACTTCAAGAACTAAAATGAAGCTCTCCAATACTTTTAAGTAAACCCATATGCATAACATAAACATATTGTCACATTATCAGATGATCTCATACATGTACTTGTCAAAATCATAAAACTCACATTGAATGAATTGGGAATATCTCACTGTGCAGCGCAGCGTATACAGTAATATTTAGCAACATATTCCCTTCTCCCTCTTTCTCAAACACACACACACAAACACACACACACATCTCTTGGCCTTCAAAGCCATCAGCATTTACAGTCTGTGGGGCTCTTTAAGAGGAATAAAGCTGATATTTACTGTGGGCTTTCATTGAGTGTAAAGGCCCAGATTTGTGGTACCCATAAACCACATCTCCCCTTCCTGCCTGTAAAAATTTAATGCCACACAGCTACCGCTGAGCTCCGGCTCCCATGAGGCTTCTATTCATTTCTTTTTCCTTTCCTTGACAGAGAGCGGAGGTGGGGAGGAGAACTTACTCTACATATTATACTTATTACACTTATTTGTATCCTATCACTCACTGCTGTACTAATTAATCGCCTGTGTCAGTGTATTCGTGAGTATTTCCATGGGCTTTAGTTGCATATCGTAGTAGATTATGCACAGCATTTTGAGAAATATGCCTGTATGATACCACTCTCATGTCTGTACGCTAAATAGGAGGCTGCAGCTGGCCAGCGTAGCTTAGCATAAAGACAGGAAACCAAGGGAAACGATCAGAAGGTAACAGAAATAAAGCTAGCAGCACCTCTAAATCTCACTAATTCTAACAGCCTAGTTCTTACTAATCTTGCTTAATCTGTATTAAATTTAATCTGCACAAAAAGGGTAAAACACGTTGCGGTTTTAAGCTAAGCGAACCAGCTGCTGGCCATAGCTGTGTGTTTAAAGGACAGACATGAATATCAAATGGGAGCAGGATTTCCTTTATTGACGTGGTAATGTGAATGGAGCACTGAGCTCCACTGCCATATTACAGCAGCTTACCTAGCAGTGTTTAACCTGGAAATGTTTCTCTGGTAGTAGACAAGCATCTATTTGACCATGCGACATTAAAACTCTCCAGTAAAACCAATTCGCATTGAGTTCACTGAGGTGGGGCAGCGGCTTGCCGGTTCCCCACCCTGTCTATTCAATAGCAGGACACACTGAATGTTATACTGCTGATATTAACCCTTCGCTACACTACCTGCTATTCATTAAGTCCCCTGAAACACGTTCACCAACACCTGTCGGAAGGAAAAGGTTATAAATTATATTTATCACATGTTGCTCTAAAAATACAAGAATTAAATGGTGCCAGTTCAGACGTTATAGCAGGATGTTTGGTGTAGGAAGTGTGTGTGTGTGTGTGTGTGTGTGCGTGTGTGTATGTATGTGTGTGTGTGACATTAAAAAGTCATTTGAAACCTGGCCACAATCTCTCAAACCGCTTCGCTGTAATTCTATAGTTTGCTGCAGTAATTTCTCAAATCAGGAGCGAGAATAGATTGCCGCTTTTACAGTAGCAATTACATGAACTCCCATAGAGGTGGCGGTGACACAGAACTTGGGTTATAGAGGTCCTGTGTTTAAAATAAAAAAAATCTGGATCCAGCAAAACCTGGAAGAAGGAAGGAGAGAGTCCCAATGGCCATGAAGACATGAAAGAAGAATGTCACTGCTGTCCCTGACGTGTTTCTCCTCTCTATTCCCTCCTGCCAACCACTACTACTGAAGTTTATCTTTCTTCCTGTCTTTCATCACAGAGGTTATTAAACCCTGCGAGGGAGCTCCACCACGTCTAATTACTCCAACGGTAAACAAAAGGAGGTCGGATGGGGAGGGGGCGAGGCGATTGAGGAGGAGGGAGGAGAGGAGAGACAGATGAAAAAACACTGCTGGCCGAGCGCCATGTTATTATAATTCTTTAAGCGATACTGTTAGCGTGGTCAGTCTTTTAGCTGTGCAGCTAATGACTGGCTAGGCCTAATTACAGGCCGCCTGTGCTGTGCCGGGACGTGATATTCCTTCCCCGGATGGTTGTTAACTTCCCCCACAGCCAAAGCCCAACCCAACTCCCATTACCTCCCCGGCCTTCTTTTCCCACAAAACCCCAAATTACGTTTAAAGGTGTTGTATTGTTCTTTTGGCAAGGTACACAGCAATATTTTCCACTGCGCACACATTAGGCACACCCAGAGGGGGCGGAAGCATTATGAAAATGTTCGTGCATCCAACCCATAACTCCAATTTTAAGAAGAAATGCAGACTAAAAAGGACAATTTGTCCCATAAATAAGAAAACAAGACATCAGTCTGCTTGGTTTATGAATGGCCTGCTTTTGTGTGTGTGATCGGGAGAAGTGATTTATTGCTCATATAATCAAACTATTATCTACAATACTAATGCTGCAGAAATTTATTTGGCCGAATTTCTCCTTTTTAGTCATCTGGAAAACATTTAATATCACATGTCGTCTTAAATCCAGCTCTCTGAAATTTTGAAAATGAGAAAATAACAAGGGCCAAGGCCTCACAGGGAATACAGTAGGGAAAATAAAGTTTCATAGTTAAAAGGTTGTTTTATATGCTTAGCAGACTGAAGAAGATATTTTAGTTATTTATGACAAAGCAAAGCAGTACAATCAAATTTATGAAATCTAAATGAAAACCGACAAAAATAGGCACAAACGGAGCGTCAGCCCTGCTCCAGCTGAGGACAAAATGGTATCAAACCGATCGAAAAGCAGCCAAATCGGTGGTTAACCACACAGGTCAGGAGTGTGTAATTTGGGGAGAGGATGGAAACTATTTTTAGAAAACACACGGAGCAAAGTAACTCATGCTGAAGGTTTTTTAGAAAAGCCTCAGTGTGGAAGCTAGTGCACACTAGAGCAATTAAAAACAAACACATTGCTGCCTTCCGGCCTTAGATCTCATGTTTTTTTTTCAGAAAGAAAAAAAAGTATCAGGGTCAATTATCGGTGAAATACTCCTTTTAGCTGGAGCTGTGGTGGCCTGAACTGATGTACTGTAGCTCCGTGCCAGACAGAAACTGGGGGGACAACGTTCACATTTAGTTTCTCCCCATGAGCACTCCACAAGACGGATGCTCTCCCCATCCATCCTGTCCTCCTCCCTGTCTCTAGAGTGAGTGATGCGGTATTGAAACCATATGCCCTCCTGAATTCCACACGGATCCTCCCATCCCGTCCAATCCCAGCAGTCCTCTGCTGGCCGCGGACACTCGGCTGTCGCGAGGGGGGCCTCCACGCTTCCTGTGTAGGATCTAAATATTTACACTCCCCGTCGTCCCGAGTGGCGAGGCGGAGAGGTCTTGATGTTTTGGGTTATGTAAAGTCCAATCCTCCAGGACGCATATTTAACAGATTGTCCTTGTTAGAGCAGATTTTTGAGCAGATTCACCTCAGGGAAAGTTTTCTTTTCCTCCTGACACAGACTACAGCCAATCTACCTTGTTAACAATCCGCTTTAAAGTGGAGCATTTAACTGTTTCTGTACTTCTTTTATATTCGACAAACACATTGCTTCATATACTGAAAGAGAGCAGAGGTGACATCGCTTACAGAAATGCTGACCCACATTGTGAGCACATGGTGTGCACCTTGGCCCTCAGTGTACCCCAGTTTCCACAGCGTCTCCAAGACATCTTAGGACAAGCCAAAGACAGCTGGGCAGAAGAGAGTACAGGTCTGGAGCCAAACTAAACATGTGGTACACTCCAACTCTCCTGTAGCATAACAATGATGAGTCTTTGTTCTCTGTTATGTCAGCCACGGCTTCATCTAATGCAATTACTGAGGAAAGCCCTGCAGGATTTTAACTGACAACCTCTTGTGTTAACAGCAGCACGCTTGTAACCTACTGAGAGAGTGAGGGAGATGCACCTGAACAAACAGGAAAATACAGCCAACAAATCTCAGCAAGGGTTTTCAGCGCAGTAGTAGTGAGAACAAACCCAACGTGTCCCACAAATACCTCGGTATATACCATGCAGATGGTGGAGCCATTAAACGGGGCGGCAAGATAGAAGCAAAGCGGGAGGTAAATCGCTTCCCAGGTAGCAAGCCAAGTCGGCGTTTGCTGCTGTCTGTCACAAGCTGTAACCTGGCACTAGGGAACCAAGGTTAGCTGACTCTGGACCAGATTTAGTCAGATTTTTTGCGTGGGGGTGCAGGCTTCACCCGTTTTTTCAAGCTGAGAATCGGCTTCAGTTAGCGGCGCTCAGACTAGCTTTGGACCCGTCTCAGCCCCTGGAACCAGCGCAAGTATACTTGGGCTGATTCTAGCAAGTCATTTATCACACGTCTGACACCAGTCCAGTATGCAGGTGTGCCGAGCTTAGACCGCTGTTGGGCCAAACAATTTTGGCTACCTGAAGCTCAGCAGATACACAGCCTTATAAGATATTTAAATACAGCAATACGATGTGCTATGTAGACTATTGTACAGCATTTAAACATTACTGCATTTAGATTTACGTATCTTTATGTATGTGTGATCAGGTTTATGCAGGTTGTAGGCTGAAGTTCTACATTTTCAGTGACTGTTTCACAGAAGTTTAAGTTATATAAACTCTCTATATATGTTCATATTGGACTCTCTTTATATAGCAAGGTGTGAAGTTCAATGTTGTATGATCTATACAACCACAATCTTTCAAACCTAACCCACTGTTTAACTGTTAGTTTCTTAACCTTAACCAAACTTTAACCATACGCCACATAATCTTTCTGTTATCTTAACATAAGCTGTCATGAGCAGATATTGTAGAAGCAAGAATTTGAAAAACATTGGACATGAGAAAAGTCTGCAGTAGGTGCCATTTTATGTACTGCTGCATACAGGGCTCTCCTGTGATAGCAAAATCAAAGCTTTGAGCTGCAAAGGCTTAATATTAACACGACGCTTCATCTGTCAAATTAGCCGAGGATCAGGCCGACGTTATAACAGCGGGCTCACCGAGCGCAAGCGTCGTGCAGTGCGCTAGTCACACAATGAAGCCTCACAGGAGCAGCTTAGCTTTAAGCGCTATAAAGTCTGGCCAGAATTACGCAGCAGGTGAAAGGTGGGTGGATTAGGGTTTGATTTAATTTGAAAAGCTTGTGGAGCCCATAACATCAGGCTTATACCTGCTCATTACATCATCTGCTGAGTAAGAAGAGAAGCGGGGAGGACTTGATGAGGAGGCTCAGAGGATGAGGTCACCTGTCAAGACGGATTCTCGGTCTGCGTCCTAAATCACTGAATATTCACTAAGCCACTATTTTGTGTCTTTCATTTTGCAGCGCTGTCCAAAATCTCTGGTGAGAATTATTACACTATTTATAGTGGGCTGAAATTATGCCACAATACATAAAAAGTTGTCAGCCTTTAAACTCTTCTTTTCTCCTTTTTCTTTCAGCCCGACACCAAATTCTTAAACTTGTTTCTCTTCACTATCCATTTATCTCAAACTCTTGCCGTCGCTCTTTTTAGTCAAATCTCTAGCCAGACTCTGCACACTGCTTGTTTGGAGAGGCGCCACAGAAATCCCCTTCATAAATAAAACATCTTATATATTGATCTGAAAAACACGATATTTCCCTACTCAGGATGCAGGTTTCAGGATATATTTCACCGTGCTGAATTCGGACACAAAAAAGAAAGAAAGTAAAAACAGAGTTTGGATATCTTCCCTGGGCTAGGATTTTCATCTGATGGTGGCTGATTAGGGAGAGATCCGGATGAAGTCAGGTCCAATTTATCAAGTGTTTCAAGGAGGAATACTTCAAACACATGCTACTCAGCCACTGATCTCAACAGGTCACACATCAGTTATAGATGTAGTGCGGGTTAGGTGGAGGTCAGTTTTGTGTCTGATTGTGTTCCTGGATATATTGTTTGATGAGGTCACTTGAGGTTCAGCGTTTGAGTTGTGGACGTCGGACTGACCTGCTGGGCCGAGGCCTCTGGATCCTTCCTGTGGTTTGCGTGGATCGGTTGCGGTTCTGCTGGCGATGACGTTTCCCGCCAGTGGAGCGAGCGGTACGGATATGCACTTCACTGACTTTGAAGAACGCCACCATGAAAGGCTGCTTCTCCAGCGCGCCGTCACGCCCTACCAGCCCCGCCTCCTTGGAGCTAATGCTCTGCCCTGTTTCAGGAGACACAGCACTACTTAAAAACTGCAACATTAACCATCAAAGTTGCTTCAGCTACATTCTGTGGTCAGTTATGGTTGTTTTAGAGGAAATTAAACTAACAAGAAAAAATGTCTCTGTTAAACCCATACATATATATGATCTCATGTCTTACCGCTGCTGGTCTCCACGCTGACCTGCAGGCCCAGGTTGTGAACCGGGCTCATTACCCACAGGTTGCTGGTGGCGGTGATGTCGAACTCCAGCCAGCCCTCCTCAGCCGCCCACAGCCTGCGAGACTCCAGCAGGAACAGGTCTGCCTCTCTGGAGGAACATACAAAAGAGATGATACAAAAGAGAAATAGCTTGGATTAGAGGTAATAATAGAGTTTTGTGACCTGACTGTGTGTCAATGTGTCTTCAGGTGATTATATACAAATGGAAACACAGTAATGAATATTATATTCAATTCCTGCCAATAGAAGCTAAAAATGACACACTGGACCTTTAATTCAGTTGCTTTTATTTTTGACTCTATAGTTATCCAGATGTATACACTAGTCATGTTGGGGACGCTAATATTTACTTAGCTGGTTACATTAAAACTTCCGAATATTTTGTAAGCACCAAAGAGGAAAAAATGACTGAATGAGGTATGTACACTTACATAGAGGGAGTGAACGAGAAATCATCATTCATTCATTGCATGTGCAAACATTAGCCAACAATGGCAAAAAAAGAAAAAAAATGCAGGAAACATAGTAAAAATAGTTAATGGTGTCCAGCGTGCTCTTTTAGTTGTATGTTATTGCTTTAGTCACTCAATCTACATGATAAACCACAGAGGCACAGTACAGTGTCATGATAGCTCCGATCACTGGAAGACTGATCTACCTCTTTAAGAAACCAAGGAAGCCCAAGCGCTGTTGGTTTGTATCAGGGTAACAGTATCATAACAGAATGACAGAAAGATGGATAGCTGCACTTAACAGAAAATGCTGGGATACACTGTATTGTACTCTACTGTAGCTTTGACCATACCGTCTACCTCTCTGAGGGACAGGAAGAAAGGAAGGAATTAAATCTTTGGTATCAGGCTACAGGCATGTTAATATCATTTACAATATTTTGTGTCGATGAGATCGGGCTGCAAAATGGAAGAATGTGTCAAATGGGGGAGGACAAATCCACGTAATGAATGAAGAGAGAGGAAAAAGACAGAGTGTGAGTGATAAGAGGGCTTGTCCCTCCGCTGTCCCATTACAGTAGTAATAACACAGCGCCTGGTCTGTCGGACTCGCCCTCCAGAGCCGACATCAAAGCCTCACAATCATCCAGGTGTTCAGAGAATGCCCCTGCAGTCATGCATCAGCAGCCCCTCTTTATTGGTCATTAATGAGAGTGTTTCTGACAGCTTCAGTATGAACCTCTACTCCCCTGTTTTCCTCACACACATACACACATGCCACCCCACTGCTAAGTTCACACGTTTGTCACAGCGTGGGCCTGTGTAGCAATGTTTCCGTCTCATCATCACAGCCGCCGTTGGGCTGACGAAGGCCCGCAGGGGGTCCGTGAGAGAGCCGCCTGCGGGGGCGAAGGCTACTGAGAGACTACTGTAAAACCTCTTATTGACTGACTGCTTAAATGAACTGGAATAATAAGGTCAAAGGTGAAAGTTGTGTTTTTTTGCTACAATAAATCTCCTTTATAAGTCTTGTCAGTGAGCGTTGTAAAAAATGTAACGCAAGGTGGGAGAGTGTAGCTCGCAGCTGGCAAGGTTATTTCGTGTGTGAGACAGACATCTGTAGTTAAATGTCAGTATGTCTAAGCATCATTTCAAGAATCAGAATGAAGGCAATGTTGCTGTTAGCAGGAACTGAAATGCGCGTATCAGGACAGGAATGCAATCATCTCATTCTGTACGATGTAATGTCAGGCCAAAGGCTGCTGAATGGATTTTGGTCAATAAAAACAGCCTTGGCAGCAACCTGCCCTTTCTCAATACGATGTCAGGCCTGCCACATTTTTGGCATTGTGATCTCGCATTCCTTGCCTGCTGTTAGCGAAACCACTCCAATCAAATGAAAAGTACAAAGGGTGTCAGGCTAATTAAGCGCTCTATCATTATGGCTTAGAGTCTAAACAGGAGTCAGGTTTTTACGGGAAGGAGGGGTGCGAGAAAGTTAATAGGCTTCCCACTGATCGGGCGATCACAAACGGTACAGTTTTGCAAACAGGTTTAAAACACCAACGGACCGAGACTTAACACCATTTTTCATATAAATCGTCAAACCCCAGACCGCACCTGTTAGGAGAATGAAGATAAGAATGTAAAATCAAAGCAGTTAGAGCTTTAACGTCACTTAAATGTCACTGATTTCGTCAGCGGGTGCATGTTTCACCTTGAATTCACTCCTACAAAAGCAACAGAAAACACAGCGTGAGCAAGTTTTCTCCACCTGAGAGCATAGCGTTCAGGCTGTAATTTTCTTCAAGGTAAAAAACCTGTCCTACAATAACACAGAAATTGGACATATATGGGCCCTTTAATCTCCAAATATCTTCAAAAATAAAAGGCTTTACCACCAGGCTGGAGAGCACAAACCACCCATTGTAGGGATAAAGGAATGCAGCAAATAAGTAGCTCTTGATACCCATAGAAACCGGACAGAAAAATATACTTTGCTGACACCTATAGCTGACGTTTTATACTGTTCGAATCCACGAACCTCGGGGTGGATCAGCTTTACTCTAGCACTGTAGTCTGAGAATATTTTAGCCCACCTCAAGGTGTTTTGTTTCTTGGGAATATTCAACACAAAATAATATATTAACAAAGCTCACTTTGATGTTTATCCAGGGAGACACAAGATGTAAATTGTATATCAGAAATTCTCTTCATGTTCTGAGTTGGTTCTTACTGGGCGGGCTTAATAAAACACAAATATCATTCAGAAATCTTACTGGATGTTTATCTTCCCCTGCAGACGTAATGTAAATGTTTGGTATGTATTAGCTGCGCTCATTTGGGGGACGGGAGGATTTTGAAGGTGTGCTATTTCTGAAAGACGCGGTTTTGCTTGATTTGACAATATAAACACGGTAAAGGCACAGAGTCTGTGTAACACACAGAGCGACAGAGAGGCAGAGGCAACTTTTTTTTATAGTCATAAACATTTTGTATCCAGAAATGGTAAATTGAGTATGTCCGATGTTTTCAGGAACACCCGATCTCTTGCTGACTTGTTGATTCTCAGTGCAACCACAGTGCTCTGCAAACCTACCAGGTCCACCCATGGGTGGATTAATGCACACCCATGTTGCATGGCCAAGTGCTGTTCAGACCCACAGAACTTGACTTCAGATTTCAGTGAATATACATAAGCTTCACAAGATACCACACATGTCAAACTGTACTGCTGAATGACACAGAAATGTATATGTGTCAAAATGATAAATCTGAAAAACAAAACTGTGTACATTCAAATTTACAATGTAATTTACATTTACAATGTATACAAAACATTATCAAAACAAATATATTGTAACGTTGTAATTGTCTTCTTTGATGAAGAACAATGACATATGGGGTTCAAGTCAAATATCACATGACACAAAAAAGAAATAAAAACCAACCAACCAGTTATCTTCCCGTTAAAAGCTTATCACTATCAGTGTGTGTGTGTGTGTGTGTGTGTTACCTGTCAGGGTGCTCCTTGACCACCTGGTAGACTTTGAGTAGGAAGGTGTCATTGCGGAAGGCGCGGCTCACGCACTCCTTGTAGAGACGAAACTCGGCTGCGGTGACGGCCTCGCCCTCTGGGATCTGTGAGAGGTTGAACTTAAACTCCTTGTGGTGACGCCGCTGCGGAGAGAGCTCCCTGTCGTACTCCACTGTGGGATGGAAACACACACACACACACACATAAGATCATAACATTATGCACAGACAGAGAAAGACAGGGAACGATAATACAGGGGCACAAGCTAAAGAAGTTTACTCTGTGCATAAAGTTAAATACTGGTATGCAAGTTTTATACTCCTGCTGACCAATAAATCATATTTTGATTAGATTTGTACTTGTAGGTGACACTTCACTGATCTGCCTTTGGGAACCGCTTGCCTTTTTTGCCCTCACAACGCCTCTTCTGTGGTTTGTCTCACGTTCATGATGACTTTTCTACAAATAGGATCAAACTACGGATTTACAAACAGGACTGTCGTGTAAATATACAGTAGTGAGTGATGAGCGGATATCCTTTTCACAGACGCTGCACACAGCTCGACCATAGACGTCTTTAAAATGATCACGTGATTTATACTTAAGCTCTAATAGGTTTCGTGGCTTCCAGTTTCCCTAAATAAACCCCTGTTATCATCAGTCCGAAGCAAAAGCCCAGGATTTTTTTTTTTCCGGTGGCAGCAAACTTAGAGACGCTCTGTGACCACTTCTGACGGCGTGAAATGACAAAAACCAACAAATGTGCTCCCTCCTATGCTTTTAAGTGCAATATGCGCCATAATGATAATGTGCTCTCCGGGGTTTCGGTTCCTGTCTCAGCTGGAGGTTTTGCTCCCACAGAAAAGGGCCCGTAGAGCCAGTTTGTCGACGGACACACAGAGTGAGAAAAGGGAAATGAATAAAGAGGGGCATGTCGAGTGCAATTAGAAGGCTGCGTACAAAAATATCCGTGCAGACATAAAGAGTAAATGCTACGCCTCAAATATGCGCTATATTCTGCAGGACAGACAAAAAAAAAACAGTGACACAATTGCTTGAGAACACACATCAACGCACTCTTACTATTCTTAAGTCATCGCACTCTCACTGATTTAAATAGCCCTACTTGTCGTATGCTACACATGTACACTATATCATCATCTCCACTCATCAGTTTCCACAGGGCAGCGAGGTTCAGCAGGCTGCGGTTTCACCACCACGGACTGCAAGTGCAGACTCACTGGGAACCGGAGCTGGAAGTATATGACTGCCTCGGTGTTTCACCTGCAATGGGACCAAACATAGATGACCTAGATCATGCATTTAACTGTATGTGTTCTTCACTGCTGCTCTAGCCCGCGGGATAAGAAGACTGACCCTGCTCTGCTGAAGCTAGAGCCAACAATCGCTTAGCTTAGCTTAGCATAGACAATGCTAGCCTTGGACTTCTTTCAGAGGCTAAAACATCAAGTTGGGGCTCATAACTGATTAACCTAACGAGTCAAGCTAGTTTGCTGGAAACACTATTTTGACATTACCCTGAATTTTAGCTTTAAATGTGACCGCTAATATGAAGATACTTCCTGACTTGATGAATGACAGCAGCCAGAAACGTTGTGGTGTCTTCGTCTTTCCCACATTAACCCAGCACATGGTGTCGTAATTAACGCGTCCATCTGTTTCTGACATATTTAAGTCAGTTCCTATGTGACGCATGTGACCTCCCCTTTACGTTTTTGAAGTCCATATTTTTTACATATTTCTTTTTATTTTGAGGATTCGTTTGGATACATTTATAGCCCAAAGCTTAGGTAAGAAGAATTTAGTTTTGTACCTGAGCCAGGCTTGTTAAAACTTTCTGGTAATTTTATGATGTGGGGACCCACCCAAAACGGACCAATGACACATTTTGTTCCCCAAGTCATAGCCGAAGAGAAAATTGTGTTGATGTGAGAACGCTGGAACCAATCATACTCTCCCAAAAGTGCCAGCCCCACCTTGTACCCACACCCAGGAAGGTCAAAACTCCCCTCATGCCCAGACATTTCCAAGTTACATAAATGCTGAACTTCAGTAAGGGAGGGAAGGCGTGTCTTCCTAGCTTCGTTGCATTTCTGAGGAAAATCAGTGAAGTCCAATCCTGAAGCGTACTGCTGCGACTTGGTCAAAACAAATTACAATAATTGAAGCCTCTCAGTTCAACTCTGAGCTAGTTTTGCCTCTCTTCAAACAATTTCCACTGAAGTAAAGGAAACCACCTATAGAGAGTGAAATGTTATTCACATCAGTGTCACTGTGACTTCTATCACATGTGACGGTGGATATTTCGTCATAGTACTCCATACGCTGCCCACACACAACACACACATACACACACACGCACAGATGTCGTAGTAACTGTGTGTGATAACAGGTCTGGTCTTGTGTTGAAGGGTAGATAGATCAGCTAAGCTTGTGTGTCTGTGTGTGGAGGACTTCAGCAGAGGTCATGGTACTCTAAATGACTTTACAACACTCCCTTCAACAGCTCTGGGCTTAAAGACCAACAGCTTGAAATTGTATATTCCCTATTTAAGAATCAACTGCCTTTCTGGCAAGAAAAGGCTTTGATAAACTGTCTGTAGGTGGTGAGAAGGTCACAAAGAGTTTCATATGTATCAAATATTTATTACATCTGCTAAAATGCGCTGTATCTTAAATGTACAAAATATCAGGCACCTGACTGACAGAAAAGCGGAACGTGTTTGGGAGACTGTGCTGGCAAGCTAAGCATCAGACCAAACAAAAGCAAATCTTTAGATTTCTCATTGTGTGTGGGTTTATTGGAAAGGGTTTTTATCTGTATTAAGTGTTCACACAGTGTGAGCAGCGCGGGGGAAAAAACGTGGTTCCTCTGATTTTGGGAGCATTTGGACAGAATTCCAAGATAGTTATCCCTTTGTTAACCTTACAGTTATACCAGACAACTAGGCATTAAGCCTAAAACGGCTATTGTGTTACATATTTCTAGTGGTTCATTAGCAAATGAAACTAGACAGAACCAGTGTTTTATTTCTTTCCTTTAAAGTCTTAAAGGTAAATTACACATACAGGTCAGTTTACTTGTCAACAAGAGTAGGCCTGTGAAAGCAGCTGTATAACGACCTCTCTCGATGAGCCATGTTCATTTCGCGAACATGATTCATATAGTCATGTTATTAGGGTGATCTCAGCTCGGGCTTGTAGATTTTAAATGTTAAATTAGAAATGTAGGATTGGCTGTTTTTGGATCTGGAACCATACTAAGGACTAAAAGTCAGTTTTTACAGTTTAATCTCTTAATCACTCAAAGTTCCCCACTGGAAGAATAAATACTACATTGCTGGAGTGCCCCTTTCATATTGGATTTTATTCAGATGTTATAGCCTGCAATTACTGCTTTGTGGCCACAAATGTGTAAACACTTGTGCTGTACTTTCTGCCAAGTAGAAGATATAGCAGCGGTGAGAAAATTCCCAATTTCTCTGACTTGGAATTCCAACTAGTAGGCTGTCATGGCTAGGCTCATAATGAATATCTGTATGATACGATGTGAAAGCAGCATTAGTATACTCTAAACTTTGGGTAGTCATTTATACACACACTAACTCAGAGTCATCCTGTGTAGCCTTGGTCTGGTCCAGCAGCTCCAGTGAACCTCCACGGGTGTTAACATCCTGCTCTTATAATTCACCTGGCGACTTCTTAGACTTTCTATTTCCTGACAAATGCCACAAAATCGACTACAATTAGACAGAAGATGAAAAACAGATTGAGGCCAAGAATAGAACTGCTTTCAGTGAGATGAAAAATGAACTCACTGATTTCATTAGGCCTTAATGAAATTTGCAGGACGCACTTCTTTAACATTCATTTTCCTCACATCCGAACAAAATCTCAAGGCACTCCAGAGCTCATTTAACAACTCACCACTCTGTTCAGGTTCAAATCAATCTTTCTTTCTTTTTTTTTCTCTTTTTAAATCTCAGAGAGGGGAGTCGTTTTGAACGGGGCCCAGATGAAGACAAACAATTAAAAGGATGACATATGAAGACAGCTACAGCCTCACGTCTCACATTATCGTACGCTTTATCACCACGGTCCTCTGCGTTAGTGGCCTTGGAGCCACAGCGTTAGCAGCTAAGTAGCATTCCAGCTGCTTCTCCACCTTCTCAGCTTGAAATTCAATTGAAATCCACTGAGGTTTCTCATCTAAAATCAAAGGAAAGTCTTCACACGGCGCGTACAGGGAGCGTAACCTTTGTGCTAATCTACCATGACGTGAGCTTTGAGACAGGAACACACAGAAGGGAAAAGGGATTTGGATTTGGATGATTCAGAGAGGAATTGATTCTAAAGATGGGAAAAGAGTGATTATATTAGTGATTTGGGTCAGTGCTCCAGTGTGACTGCAGAAAAAGTGTGTGTCATGTGTGTGAATACTAATCTGTAGGTGGATTTACTTCAAGACAACGCTCCCAGCGTTGGTCACCAGTTCATGAGAAAATCCACACAAACATTACAAATCTGCCCAGCCAAGGCTAAACATAAAACCTGACAATACCAGGGAATTTCTGTGATGATTCACCTAAACACTAAGCGTGATTTCATCTGAAATGAAAGAGAAAGGAAATGACCGAGAGTGAGTAAGGAGAGGAGGAAAGGAATGAAAGATAAATACAAAAGTACAGAACAGACAGGACAGAGAAGAGCATGAATTAAAGTTTTGCGACGGAGAAAAAAGAGAACAGGAAGAGGAAGAAAATGATATTCAGTGGATTAAGGATGCTTTTGGGAGGAAGGAAGTGTTTCGCGAATGATGTATCAGATTGGATCACCTGAATGGAAACAGCAATACAGCAAACAAACAAAAAAAAAAAGTTGTAGGTCGATAAAAAGTTTATGGTGCTGAAGAAAATGAGTGTGGGAGAAGGGGATAAGATGACAAGACCAGATGAAGAAAGACGAAGTCAGTTGTCACAGAGAGGAAGATGGAGAGGCCAAAGGGACAAAAACTGGTGGGGAGGGGGGAGACGGAGTCTGGGATGCAATGAGAGGAAGAGAGGTGGAGACAGTTAGTGACAGAGAGAGAGTGAGATGGACGATTTGCAGATTCACTTGGACGCTTTGATAGAGGCTGTTCTCTCGTTTCCACCTGCGCAACATCTGGCACCGCTGTCCTCTCCCTGCTGCTGTAGGTATTACGGCAACCCACACACACACACATATATGCACACACACCTTAACCCTGGGAATCTTTTGGTATCACATGTTTTCATATGGTCCTTATATTCACAGCTTGCACATAATGAAGTCATAAATTATGCCATACACAGCTTTATATGTTGTTTTGTGAATATGGTGTGAAACTCAGCACTTTGAAACTTAAAAACTCAAAACACACGTCAGAATTGTCTAGCAGTATAATGTCCATGTCACATCATGATGAAGGAAATGTAAAAATATAACAATATATAATAATAAACTCCAACTTAAAATCCAAATCAACAGCCTATAAGTCCACCCTGGTGTTGGACCGACTACATTATTTCCTCTAGAAACCCGGTTTGGAAGAAGTGAAATCACAGCACAGACAGGGACTTCAGTGTGACAGGTTGGCTTTTTATAAAACTGCGTGCCCCTTTAAGAAGCCAAGGAAGGAAAAAGGGGGAAAAGGTGCTGAAAGAAAGACGAGTGAGTGAAACTTTGAGCCAGAAGGCTGTCTGTGCAAGTGGAGGCAGGCGGATGAGCGCACAAACAGGTGAACAAGATAGAAGAAGAGACAAAAACGAGCCTGACAGTGATTAATAACCACGACCTCTGGAGTCAAAATACAGAAGAGCAACTGCCAGTACATATTGAACCTTTGCGAGGATGCAATCATCGGTTTAGTAGGTATGAAAGCAAAGTACGTCAAAAAGAAGAGAGCGCTGAGGGGGATGAGATCTATAAATAGAAGGACGGAAAGGACATATTTAAAAAATAAACAGAAATTAAATTAAGGAGAAGGAGAAAAACAATGTTCTTCGATGCAAAACAGAAAAAGCGAGACTGTGCAGGAAAGGTCCTGGGGTGGTTGACAGGCTGACTTGTCTGTGGTCAGTGGTCAGCGCTTTTGCTCACACTCCTAACGCCGTTCAGCCAATCCCTCGGAGGGACAGCTGGCAAACAGCCGCCGGCATCTGCAAATCCCTCCTGCTTTCTCTCACACGTCCCACAACCGCAGAGCAAAACAACCGACAACCACCGTCCCTCGCCGAAATACTTCTTCGCCCTTCATCAACATTCGGTTGGTAAAATTAACTAAAGGAAATGTTATGGAAGGGTTTTTTTTCTCCAAGGTAATTATGTTGTCGGATAACTATCCGTCCTAAATAGAGGATTATTGAAAGCTTTTAGCCTCAAAGCTGGATGAGTAATCAACTTTTCCCTCGTGGGGTTTGAGGTTTGTGCAAGGAATCACCACAACAGACACACGACACAGTTCTGGTCCACAATCTTTACGTGTTAGATTCCTAGATTATCAGTCAAGCGCATCTTTTGAATGTACCTTAATTGCTAGAACATTTTCCCATTCATTTTCCTGTGCTGCATTGTAGATTATAGAGAGCGGAGCACCTGTGACCCAGATAATAGTCTTAAGGGAGCTCTTATTAGATCTGTCAGTGAGATTTTACTAAGTACCACTCTGATGACAGACGGAGAGATTTGCTTCGTACTGCCAATTTAAACAGGGGTTTTTCATACACCCACAGTTGCAGACATATAAAACACACAAATGCATTCAAGCGAGACTAAGTAACTCGCTGAACAGCAGCCACTGTGGTGACTTTTCCAGGATAGTGGTACATTAAATTTCCATTCATTACTAATTATTATTTCTGCAATGCGCTAACACATGCGCTGGAAGAGCGCAAGAAGAGTCATGAGACTGACTCAGTAATGACAGTTACACAGGAATACAGTATCTATACAAGCTGCTAGTCATACCAGGCCAAGTAAGGCTGCAAAGCCCATGAGTGTAGTGAAATGAGTGAGGGTGTGTTTTCACTCAAAAAGTTACATCGTATTGCTTTCATTTTAACTTCTTAGTGTGCACGGAGTTCCTAATAAGTTGAGAGCTGAGTCAGATTAATACTACCATTCACAAACAAGCCTAAACACACTGTCCGCTTCCTCCCGTAAAGGAAACACAAAATAAGTACCGTCTACAAACATATCTCTGCAAAACAACGGCATGAATTCCTAAGCCTGATTTTCTCGGAGGTGTAATTACTACTGTATGTATTAAGTCCCCTTATTTGGGCCGTTGTGCTCGCTGCAACATGAAGCTACGCCGACGTGATCCAGGAGGTGTGCACATGTGTTATGTACCAGGTTATGCAGCAGAGCGCTGGATTCATTTGGCAGCAGCCCATGTTCACTGGGGTGCAGGGAATGACATGGGAGTAATAGAGAGTTAGTAAATGCCTCACGAAAGGTGAGGGAATTGTTAATGGAGTCGAAGCGTCTTGCACAGGCCTTCTCACAAATGTTCTCAACGCTGTTGCCAGAAAAGAGCTTTATTAGATCACTCTGGAAAATTTGAGGTTAAAGGGCAACATGTTTTAAATTCTCACTCCAGTATCTGTGCGTGGTTATGGGATGTTTAAGGGCAAGGAAAAGTTTGTGGCTATACTTGATTTTAAAACTTGATTAAAAGTTTAATTGCAGGTTCGTGACAGGAGGTGAACTCTGAGGTCTTGCATGAAAGTCCTCCACGACCTTATTTTTTCCAATACTTCATGCTTTGGTATTCGACATCAGCTCTGGATGTAAATCATATGATGCAGATCCAGTATGGCTTGAATTTCTCGGATATTGGACCAACTTTTCTCACGGCTCCATCCCATAATGCAACACACAACCCATGGTTTACTCTGCCTTTCCCTCCTCATCCCAACAGGAAAGCGTGGATGTTGACATTTAGTTTGAGAGACAGGTACAGTTTAAGTATGATTAAAAAGACATCTTCATGCTCTGGCTTACTGTCCTTGCAGTAGGCAGTGTTTAGTTTTAGGCTTTCCATTCAGTGTCTCCTGGAAGAAATAGGATGATTGCAGTCGGAACCACTGACCTTGCTGAACTAACATGGGAACAAGAAGCTAGTGTTGCTGTAAAACAAGCACAGCTTTGCTTTTCTCTGCAGCACAGCAGAGATTCCAGTATCTTCTCAATAACCGAGCTTTGTGGGAGTTATATGAGTGGAGCATGCCAAAACTCAATCCCGAAGACCCTCGTAAAAATCTCCGCTTTCTAATTAAATCTGTAATTTACTATTTCCTCTGACCCATGGTGCATCACACTGGAGGAGAGGCTATGCGAGGGAGATAAAAACGAAAGTTAATGTGGCAAAGGAGAGAATAGAAAAGAAGACATTTTTACAAACACCCTTCAATTAAATTTTTGCACACCAAGAACCTGTCAACATTGTTAAAGACTTTGCGGATGGCTAAACCAATAAAAAATGTTCTGGATGTCCAAGGCATGAGAAGAATCCATCTGTGTTTATGTAATTACAGCCCATAATCTGTCTGGTTTTTCTCTCAGACTTGATGGTTTCTGAGGATAGGTCAGATATGTCCATGTCTTCCATTGATCGTTAATTCCTCCAAAGTCCCATCTAATTAAAGGTTTGGCCCGTCAGATTGATTTTCACGGGAAACGTTTGCAGTTGATACAATCACAACTCTTCGGCGATTGCCACTATTTCATTAAAAAAGAAAAACATCTCATTAAGTGGAAATCTTTATGCTGTAAACACTAGGCTTTCTGAAGAGGCTCAGGCCAGATTTTATGCTTCAAACTCTTTAACCTCTGGCGTGGACGCAGTGTGGAAAGATAAAACACGAAGACAGCTGTTGATTTTTGCAAAGCAGATGAATACTGGCAGCCTGCAGTACGCACACACACACACACACACAAACACTGAAGTAGTGTGAGCTGCCTACGGTGTTGCCACTATGCTTGGCTGCCACCAGGAGCTGTTTCCGCCTTCTGCTGAGTGTTTTGGCTCTTTGTACTCAGGCAGCTGGCGGGGCAGCTCCTGGGGTCGAGGTACAGACGAAAGGGGCTGAGGGTCTGCTGGGAGTCATCATTAACTTTGAGCAAGGGTATGTGTGTGTGTGTGTCTTTGGAGGCTCATCCTGTGCTCTGATCTTCTCCCCTGACCCGGCATCAAAGCCGACACACTGAGCGCCACAGGACCAGCCAAGGGCCACTGGCAAGAGCGAGAGTTTATGTCCGATGCATGTAGGCACACACACACCTCTAGACATTTCATAAAAGGGCTTACACACAGGGCTAGTTACACGCATGTGGGCAGTGACACGTGCACAGGTACAGACGTAAATGCCAAAGCGAAGAATTAAAACGCACACTTGAGTTATAGGATCTCACGCAAGTGAGAAAAAGAGGGGCTTACACTCACATTCCCACACACACGTTGTGATGCACACACAGTCCCAGAGGTCAGTGGTGTGAGACTTCAGGGCCAGGCAGGAGCATCAGTCCATATCGAGGATATGAGGCAGTTCGACCAGCCCTTTTGGAGACTGTCAAGCCCCATTAGCAAACACAGAGCAGCAGCTGATGGTCCCACTCTGTGTCTAGCAGAAAGCAGTACAGTGATTCTAGCACATTACTAATTACTGTTATGTGCTCATGACAGACAGCTGAGAACAGCCAAGAAATGTGTTTAGCGCTCAGCAGGCCAGGCACTTAGAAGTAAAAACACTTGAGTAATATTTCAAGTCTAAGCAACAATGTGCGACACTTTTCTATAAATAAATGCTATTTTGCCTCAGAAACAGTGATGCAACCGACGTGGGCTCATGAAAACATTCATGTTCACTGCTCGAAAACACCACGTGCAGGTTGTCCTCAGTGGGAAAATTCCTCTGGTGCACACTTCCTGTGCACCAAAGAATTTTTGATGTCTCAAGCAGGCCTTTTTGGAATAAACAAAAAGAGCCTGGCACAGTAGTAAGCGAGCAAATCTTTCATCATCCATCAGGCGATCTCTGGGAAACATTACGGCAAAGAAAGAAAGTTTATGCTGCGTGCTGTGGGGAATACAAGTTGCTGATTTGTACCACAAAATGTTTAGACACAGGCAATTAGAAACAGACAAACACATCAAATTTGACATGTTAATACTAATTAATTAAAGACTATTACCAAATTCTGAACAGACGGCCAGCTGGTAGTCAAGCTTACGCAATGTTAGAGGCAATAGGACTTTTTTTTTACATTTCGACATGTCATGGTAGGAAGCACACTTGTAAATAATAAAGTTAATGATGGTTGAATTCCATGTTTTGTTAGGACCCTGCTATTGTGCATGCTCATCATGGCTTATGGGGCCTAATGGCTGCTTATCCTGCTATGACAAGCCACAATGTCTGCTGTGAAAAAGGCCTATGGTTAATAGACAGAGGAGAGCTGTGATGCGGTGCTGTTTGATGTTATATCTTGTTCTAGTTGGAGCAATCTTGGCTCTCTGTCGCTTATTTAAGCGCATTATCTTTTACACAAAAAAAAATTGGACAGGTGACAAAATGTGGCTGGAGCTAATTTCAACATTAAAGTTAACTTCTGCCTGAACTGGTTGGATGTGACATTTTGTGACCTGTTCAGACTGGTTATTCGCCCAACGGTAAACATAATTCATCAATGACCTACTTAAACAAGCAATAAATGAAACGGTTTGCAGCACTAACCTCATAGTGACTAGTGTCTATTCAAGTTGAACGGAAACAAAAAATAATGTCCATTTCTAGAGACTCCATTTAATTGACCCAATTAAATGGCTATTCAGTCGCTCAAGTGATGTGTTGCACTTTACACTCCTCCAAATGATTAACACCACTGTCAAAGTGATACCCTACATTATATACACCTCTTCTTTCACACACAGACACATTCATCAGTGGCCTGAATATCCAGCCGGCTCTTCTTCCATTACCTCCCACAGGTTACAGTACATAATGACCTCACTGGACAGTTATCCCCAGGAACAAAGGCCCCATTTGAACCATATAATCACATTTTTCTACGGCCATCATCCTCCATATAATCCTTGAAAAACCATTTGGGTTTGTAGATACATCCAAAACCATGACACATAATGTCAGGTGTACTGTTCCAGGACACACACAAACTCACAAACGTCCACGGAGTAAGAGCATTTGATTTTTGTTCCCACCAACCCGAGCTCCATCACCACTGTGCTGCATTCCGTACAAGATGATAAAATGAAGTCTGGACACACATGATTTGAGATTTTTTAGCAAGTGTGCAACATGTGTGGGTTTGCGTGTGTGTGTGCGTCTCTAACCCCGAGGGTAGGCGGATAATTTGCTATAATTGCTCCTCTGCTGGGGCTTTGCTAACGGATAGATATCCGAGGTATGGCTGTTGGACTGTGTAGTATCAGTATTTTCCATCGATGGGCTGACAGCTGAGTGGTAGCAGTCATCAGCTCTCTGTTGAGTCTCCAGTTGGCCTCCAGGTAGCTGGATATGTCATACCTGTGTGTCAGTAGGAGATTTTATTCCATCTCTTCGAGCCCTATTACTTAGGATTAAGATGTGGAGCCACTGCAGGATGCATTTAAACAACAAGGCTATGTGAATGTTAACATTTTTCCGTGCTTGTCATGCCCTGATTCCACCACAGTAATGTATTGTTAGGTTAGGTAATTCAACACAAAGTTGGATAAGGTATTGTAATGTAGCATAACGCAGCTTAGCATAGCTTACTTCATTGTGAGAAGTTAACTAAAGCTAACTAAACTAGACAGTATTTTGGCTGTACCCAGACCGAAATGATCAGTTAGCGCTAGGAATTCTGTTGTTTATGATTCGTCACACAAATCTGTCACCATATTATCATCATCAACAAAGGCAACCACAACAAACACCATTTACCAACACATCTGTAATAACACTATAACTATAAACAAAATCAATGAAATGTGAATGAAGGCATCTAGGGGAGAAGAGAGTGTTTGAATCAGCTGTAAAACATTAAAAGGTGTGCGTACCATTTGGTTGGGAATTCACCACATAAAGTAGTCCAGAGGAAAAAAAATGACAATACAAAAATCATTCTCAAAGCAAAACCACAATAGGAATGTGATCTGATGCATTGTTTAGGCTACAGTCATCTTGTATTCATGAAGGGTCCTGGATTGTGGAAAACAATGGAAATAAAACAAGCACAGAACGTCGAAAACCTCACAAATTTGTAAAAGTTCAGGTTAAGGAAAGCCTCAGGTCATGAGATTGTACATGTTTGCAACTTAAGAAAAACTCCTGTCGCTCAGTCTTTTTAAGGAACGTTATTTGGACTTTAAATAAAGATTATCTGGAGTATATTTATAATATAAGATTCAGCAGCCCAGTTCACAGAAACGGTTTCGCAAGCGTTGCCTACAGATCATCATAGCAGCATGCAGAGCTCTTGCATACTATTGCTTGTACCACATACACAGCATGGCATTTGTTTTGTGCTTTTATCAATAAAACACGTGTGTCGAAGTGACGATTCACACCAGCAAAAAAACAACTTTTGGAGAAACACAACCTAATGTCACTTGTAATGGCCATGGCTGATTGCTGCCATGCCTGATTTGGTCTGAATGCGACATATGAGGAAGGAGCTTTGTGAGTGCCTGTGCACATTCAACTTTTACACCCGTGTCTATAATCAATCTTTACACAGGATTTGTGTCTGTTTGAACACTTACAGTTCTAAATGGCCACAGAGAAAAGCTCATTGACATTAATGGCCAGTTGTGATTTCCCCAAAAGCCCCTGTAAAAACAAGTGTTCGTTTCATTGGACATCAATTCAAGCCAATGAGCTGTCAACAAAAGACGGTGCAACATCTTTTTCACATTTATAAGGAAATTCCATGAAATCAGGAAATAAACGAGCAGAAAAAGAAACAACGCAGACAATATTTCTTTCCACTTTATGGGATGTTAATAAAAATGTAATTCTACAGCAGAGCAGCTGTCACAACAGCCTCTGGTCAGACTAATGGTGGCCTACACCTCGCTTCAACTTAAATCAGTAGTCTTCACACAAGACTTGGTCTTGTGGACAGAAGAGCCAGAGGACTTCTTAAAGCCTCAGCGGTGGAAAGAGCACTACCCGCGGCGGCACAAATCAAAGTTCAGTAAAAAGCCACTCAATTACTGTGAGAGTAGTCAATGTGATTTGTTATTTCTATTCTGTACAGTCCTTCAGCAATGGACAAAAATAAGGTTTTGGTCCTGCCATTTTGGTCACAGTAGTCCTCTTTGGATAAAAGCTCAAGATTTCTGCTGGAGTTCATTTTGTTCCGTCCCCAACATCTTGTTCTCTTTGGCGGCCGATCTGGCAGAAAAACTACTGGCTGTTTCGTTTAGACATGAACAAGAAAATAAACGCAACCAAACACTGCAGACATAAACAAAACCGGTGACACCAAACACTTCACTGCCTAACGTATGGGACTAACAACAACAGTCTTAAACCAGAATCATTAATCTCGCAATACACTGCAAACTAAAAGATACATTGTTTAGAGTTGGTCAGATTGTCGGGATTTGCTGTCCTTTGGTTGCCATAGGATACGAGGGGAAAACATTTGGATGGCCAGCAGAGCGGGGTTTGTCTGGGTTTGCGATTCCCTGCTATAAAGCAGAAGCTGCTGCACATATATCAGCAATTTCTGAAAATGAAAATGGATTTAAAAAAATAAATAACCATTGTTTGGTCACCAAATGGAATCCCCAAATGTAGGATAACAGGTGGATCTGTAATAGTTTTCAAAGATGTCATTAAGGTCTGTATTTATTTAGGAAATCAGTAACCATTACATACAGGGGGTCTGATCATTTGAAAAAAGAAACCTCTGATCTTTTTCCTTCTTCCTGCGAGATTCTCTATCCTTGATGTTCGGCTCCATTTCCTCCACGATTTATATGACAAGGGGATGGCTACTTACAGCTTCCCTCTTGGGTTGTGACCACAGACTTCTCAGAAATGGCTCCCTTGGCTGCTTTAGAGATTCGCCACCATTCAGCACAAGTGAATATTCTGTAAACAGAGATGTACTCCCATGGTTTTTGATCAGAGTCCATTTTGAGCAAAACAAAACATTTCTGTGGGTTTAGGCCTCACTTTATTTATGCTGTGTCAATACAGGGATGATGGTTGTCAAGAATCCCCTTTTATTTGTCGGGCTTTGTGGGAAACCATCTGAAGACTGAGCACACTGGCATGTTTTTGTGTGTGCGGTAGTCTTAGTATTTATACTATGCGGACTGCTTATTCATTACGTCCAGGTTGCTTTATGGGTAGTTGTTTTCATCCCTGCCTGTATGCGTGTGCCTTTGTTTGTCATGACACATATTTTGTGTGTGTCCATGTGCCTCTATCAACTTGCAGCAGCAGTAAAGAGGCCTGCTATAGTGATCTGTGGTTAATGTCTGCTTTTGGGCAGCAGGTGTGCATGTGTTTGAGTGTGCGTGTATACGTGTGTGTCTGAGCTAGACCGGTCTGGTCCCAGATTTAGAGGAGGAAGCCGGTGTCAGGGCCAGGAGATGGATCTCTCCTGAGGGATCCGATAAATAAGGAAAAAATATCTTTGAAAAAGGGAAACGCAGCTGTTTCCAAAGGAGAAGTCAAAATATTGGTGGCTTTGCATTCCAGAGCCACAAGGTAGAGAAGGCCAGCTCACTCGGTGATGCTGTTCGGTACTTTATTTTCCCTCCCTCTCGCTAAGAACACTTTCTCTTCCCTCTCTGCCTCTCGGCACATCTTTTCTTCCCTCTCCACCGCTGTAACTCCCTATCCTCACCTCTCTGTCTGCCTTTCTTTCCCCTCCACTCTCTCTGTCATGAAGACAGTCGAGCCTCCGTGCGATTCCCCCTGGAAAGTCCGTGGTGACCACAACGCATTTCAGCGGCTTAGAGGCAGAGCATATGATCCACTGATAAATCAGTCTGGGCCAGCTTCAATCTCCCCCCTGGGCTGACTTACATGTAAGACCTACTGCTTGTTTTACACGCAGGCACAGCTCCAAAAACAGCGACGGTAACCAGATACCTGGATATTCAAAAAGCAGGTGGGCCTTGAGGAAAATCAGGAGAAAAATAATCAATGTTTCTAATAATACATCTGTCCACAATGTCAACACAATATTGGTGAGATGAAAGTGTTCCCTTTCTTTATGTTATTTGAGTTTTTTGCTGAAAACAAAAATGCACGTCCGAAATGCCTTTCAAAATGATGTGTTATTACAGTGTGGGGGGCCCCAGTGGGAACCGTTCCCAAAACACTTTTCTCTAAATGTACAATGCAGTGCACTAAACACGAAGTCAGAGCAACGTGTTTTTAAAACCTACTGTAAAAAGCCATTTAAATATATGCGTGAGAAGTGTTGCAGCAACGGTAAAAACCACGTGCATTAAAAAGGGAGAAAGTAGTGTGCTAAGCTACTGAAGTTGTGCAACTTGGTTTAATCCAATTTAGGGATTTTACATCTTGTGTTAATATAATGATCTGTCCAAATCAAAACAGTGCAGAGTAGTGACTGAGGGCCATGTTAGGGATATGGTATAATTCTGGGTCATTATAACTTGGTTCTGATCCAGACGATCAGTAAACAAGCTGAAGGTGAAACTGAAAGTGAGCACAACTCAAGTATTGGTAATGATATTGCACAGAACTTGCACGGAAAAACAATCAAGTGTTCTAGAGAGTATGATGTTGCAAGTTACGTTACCTGTTTTCCCTTCAAAGCACGTCACAACACGGGAGTTTCAATCATCTGACCGCTTGTGTTTCTTGTTCTGTCTCGCTTCTTTTTAACAATCTTAGAAATTGTGTTGGTGAGTACAATGTTTTTATCCAGGATGAAAATTACGGCTGGAACTACAAAAATAAGACCCAACTTATAATAAACTTGAATTATCTTTTAATATGATATGTCTGTCTTACGCAAGTAAGGCTTTGGCTATATCCACATGATCGCAATACCACGGTCCTCTGAAGCCTACCGCAATTTTTTTGTTGGGTCAGTCTCATGTTATTCCATTACCCAGTGTGTTTGAGGTCTGTCATTAGCATTGGCGGTAAATGGCAGAACCGCAGAGATATGTTGCTTTTTCATTACGGTAAGAAAAGATCCATACCGTCTGAGCCCTAAGCTTAAGTAGAATGGAATGAATGGAGATGCGATGTTGTTGGATGTTAAAGATGTAAAAGGTTATCCTGAAAAACAGCATAACAACAACAGGCATTATGCTAAATAGTTGATGTAGATTATCACCAATATGGTCACCACACTGGGCAAAAAGATATCCGTCTGTCCACTACGAACACAGACATTCTGGACCATGGTCTATGATATAACATTCTAAATGTCATGATATAAGTATCAGAGGTACATTACTCTTAGATTGCAATACCAACTGGACTCAAACATCAGCTAATGTATGTCAGACAGCATATACATTGAGTGTGTGCGTGTATACAGTAAGAACAGTTGTGAACACACGGACAATATTGTACAGTGTGTGGAAAAAAAGGCACTGATAGTGAGAAATGTAGATGTACATGACTAAAAATGTGAGACTTCCTCTTGGAAAAGGATTCATACTGGACTTTTAAACAGTCAGATAAGGTATCCAGTAGACTGGCTGCTTAGAGGTGTGGAAAGTGTCCATACAGGAGGAAGGACTGGGCAGAGTTTCCCCTGCACATCCTTAGTGATAAGATCCTTTTATCCAGAAAGCCTCACGGCCCTGGGAGTGGATACATTTTTCTTATGGGTGACCTCGCTGGTAGTCAAACCCCTAACCTCTGGACATCAGTGTGCTGTTTCTACCCTGCGAGTTATGACTAACGTTTAATAATAACGAATCTGGTATTTATTGTATTTAATTCTCACCTGACTGTCCATCTTTTCTGCATTTGCAGTTTCATTATCTCTCATTGCTCTCTTTTCCTTTTACTTTCTTCAGTCAGCATATGCACGTCTTGCCTCTCTTTCTCCTCTTTGCAATTTTTCTCATCTCTCTCTTCCTCCTCGCCTCCCTCCATCCCTCCCGTCTCCGACTGTTTTCCTGTCAGTATCATGTTTGGAAAGTCAGCCCGCGGGTCAGCCTAGGGCTCGTAAATTTGTCAACGGCAGCGCGGTTGAAAGGGAGGCTACTTGCTCGGGAGGGTCAGGAGCATCTGCGCTCACATGGGGCCTTTTTCTCACTGTGGACCCATGGTTGTTGTTTCAGGCACGTCCTCTTTAGAGAGCCGACCAGCCTGGGAACATGCGAGGGGCCGAGGGGTGCAGTTTTCTCCGTGACACCAGTATTTGATGAAAACGTCTTGTATAACGAGGTGGGAGTTCTTGTTTTCTAACAAGTACATTCAAAGGCACGTCAATTATCAGTGCACACACCACACACACACACACAGGCCAAGTCACATAATGTGACTTGGTTGACTGTGCTTTGCATTGGTGAGTGATTACATTCATTCCCTAACCCTTGACCCTGACCTTTGAGGAAAACTCCACCCTAACACACTCATCACTGTCAAATAAATGGCTATTGTTGATCTTCCCTATGTTTCTGGGTCCTTTGTGTTTTGTTGTGCAGTACTTTTATAAGTCGTGAGAATACCTGGCTAAAGTCTATATTTTGATCATCACTCATGGGTGGTATGCAACATCTGCAAGCCACCCTTTCCTCTCAATGTATCTCTTGTCTATCATCAAACTTAAAGCCATGTCCTGATGCTGGCAGCAGTTATTCATTTCACAGGTATTTGGTCAGAATTTGAGTTCCAATCTGATATTGGTGCTAGATTGTTACAACTGATCCCGAGGGCTGGATCGATCAAATAGACATTTCATTGAAAATGTATTATGTCAACCTCATGGTTGCGCTACAGGAAAAGTGGGTGATCGTCCTCTGGGAACCATGAATAATGTATATCTATCTACAAAAATCCATGCAATCCATCCAACAGTTTTTAGTCTACCACTCTGGACAGACAGACTAGGCGCTATGTTTCTACCATGTTTCTCTGACCATAAAATATCTTCAAATGGCACTCATAAAAACACAAAGACATTTGCGTACACATAAGTGTATATGTAGCTCCCAGAACAAACACTCACTCACACCCTCCTTCCTCTGCTCCTTCAAGGTCACCAAAGGCTTTAAATCACCTTTCATCTGTCCCGGAGTTTTTCACCCTTCAAGCATTCTCTGGGTGTGCCTTTCTTCTTTCCTTTCTTCCCTCCTTTCTCCCTCTTCTTCTGCCTTTTTATTTACTAGAGATAACTCCCTGCATGTTTCCAGGTGGCTTCACAGAAGAATGTGACATCGGGAATGTTTACCGTGACATTTACGCCATTCCTGTCAGCCTCGGTCATCTCCATTACCAGAATGAGCCTCTCCGGGAGAGCAAATGACGGGATCATTATGAGAATGGATAGAGTTTACTGGGCACACAAGGACATGCCGATTTGGAGTTCAGCGGTTCACAAGTTCACAACCCTTTTTAACACCAGGGTGGACCACAAATTCCAAAGACATATCAACCAGTGTTTATAGAAAAAGCTTGAGTCCTGTACTTTGCATTGCATTATAGGTTGTGTCACGTCAAGAAGACTCTTGACTTGCATTTGAGTCAATGCACTTTTGTTTTTTGCATCACAGAGGAATACAAGAGCAACAGGATGTCAGACTGTAAACTTCATGAAACGGTGATGGACTGTTGGAAGCTGAGAAGACTGACAACAACAACAATGGAGGGCTGGGGTTGGGCAACTGCTACACCAAAGCTCTTTGTTCTAGTGATTACTCTCAGGTCAACTACATTTCTCTTCTACTGCCGTCCACTGTAATTGACTTTTCGGCTGACAGAGCTGCCCGGTAGGAGATATGCTCCATGGTATTGTTTTGACATCACAGATGATGAAGAAAGGCATCACAGGTAAAACATGAGTCTCATATAGGCTGATATAGGACTTTAGTGTGCCCCTGAACTTAAAAAAAAGAAACAAAGAGCTGATCTTCATATAGAAGTCATAATTGAAGTAAGCAAAATCCCAGGAGTCCCATAGAGTCAGGAGTTTAAAAAAGTACCTAGAAACCAGAGAAACAAATGGTCGGAAAAGGAAGTGCTAAGTGTTCCTGTTCAAGGAATTAAAGAACAGAAAAGCAGTGGTTTCCAAACTGTTTTAAACCACGGCCCAAGGAAACAAGATTTTTTTTTCACGGCATCCTACCAGTTCCAGTATTTCTTTTATTTTGCACAAGAAGTGTCTGTAGGGAAATTATCAGAAGTATTCTGTCGTGAGTTTCATTGTGTTTTTAGCCTACTTCCTGTGAAGTGTGTGCAATTTGATATTGGCAATACCCACCATTATATTACTTGTTATTGGATCAGAACCCAAAATGTCAGTATCTCCTTATCAACATTTCCCTGAGCTGTGTTGATTCTGACAAATATTTCCATCACTTCCTCAAACAGTTGTGGATTTGGAAAACATGCGAGCCAGGAATCTTTAACAACTTTAACAAATAGCTCCAAGTGTGAGCTGTTGTGTTGTTAATCTCTAAAATTCTCAGCTACGCCTCATATTGTTTTTAAAAACAGATGATGAATATGAGGTTCAAGCAGATGTGTGTGGTGACTCCCAGCTGTTTTCCATCAAAATAACAGCTGCATGTTGATGCACTTTGCACCAGTGCCACCTATGGCATCCACATGTTCCTATAGAATACTTTGTTTTGTTCTTACGTCACCTCAATCCTCAACACATCCACCTACAGTCCAGCACAGGCAGCAGGTGTTTTAACTTTCTGCAGAGTGGATTTTGTGGCTTTGGATTTATTTGTAGTTAGAAATGCAAAAATCGGGGGGGAAATGCAACAATCAAAACAAAGAGACACACTTGTTTGCATCCTTGCCTCTCTCTTTCACATATACAAACGTTGTATATACAAACACAACCTCTCTCTCACACACACACACACACGCACACACTCTAATTCCAGGTTAATGATCTCCTCTTACGTGGCCTCCTTATAGATAGTTAAACTCAAGACAAAGGCTGACAGTTTTACGGTGCTTTTAGAAGGAAAGGGCGATGCAGGAGTAAAAACACGCACACGCTCATTGGGGGGTTACAGCAAACACTAAACATGCAAAACTACAACTGCAAGTTTAGAAGAAAGGCTTTGTAAGCACTATGACACAATGAAAAGTCATTACATATATATATATATGAATATGATTTGCCATTTTGTGCCAGACTTCAATATTTTTAAATAGTGCCTTTTCATGCCAGGACTTTTTTCTTTTGAGGCTGGAAAAGCCTTTAAAACTGCATTTGGACCACTAGACTCTCCAGTGAAATCCATACTATAATCAATATGTGCAATGCGGGGCCAACAACCTAATATATTGTGTGCTGTCTGTTTAGAAGAGTTCCTGAAGGAGGCCATCGCACAACCTGTTTCTGATCAGCTGCTTCTTGTTGCACACTATGTGGTTAAGACTCCGCATGAGCCTTTTTCCAGACTGATTTGAGAAATCAAGCAAATGCAGCAAAATATACATATAAAAAAAAAAACCCAGCAATAATCCGCCGCGCAGACAGGGAGAAAAAGAGGCATGTAAAGACAGACAGATATGGAGAAAACAACAGATGTGTGAGAGGACAGTGAAGCACGGCAGAACAAACAGTGCAAATTCCTCCATGCCTGCACCCAGAGGTGATAAATGGGAGCAGCGGGCCCTAATCAGATGTTCCGCCAGGGTTATCGGCTCCGTTCGATAGATCGTTACCAGCCGCGAGTGTGCCTCACTTCACCTCCTTATCTCGTCACACTCCTCCATCCCACGCCACTATCACTCCCAACTGGAATGTCCAACGAAGACATGAGAGTGGACGGGGGATGAAATGAAGACGGGAGAGAGAAAACAAGGCAAGAAGTGTAATCTCTGTACTTAGCCCCGATCTCTGCTGCCATCTCGTCAGAGTGGGGAGTTATGGCGTGAGAGGGAGAGATATCATCAGGGTGGGTGGGCGTGTGGGTAGTGGGGTGTTAAGAGCAGGGTGTGTGTGACAGAGATGACTTCAAGTGTAAATGGAATGCTCTCTCTTATAAATGGTTATCTGCTGACCTGAGGTTTGCCCAACCGTGTGTGTGTGTGTGTGTGTACACCTCCATCCATCTACGTATACGCACAGAGCAGAAAGATAGCTGCATCAATTCCTCCACCTACTGTGGATTATACTAACAGGAGACATGCACGCCCTTCAAGGTCTGTGGCAAACACTCAGATAGACAATAGAGTTGTCCTGCAACACCACGTCTTTTATGTCAGACATAAAGCTGGACTGGAAAAGACATAATCCAGTCTAACCGGAGATGTTTCCTCCATCAACCCTGTTTGTTTCTTGAGGCAGCTGTGTGTTTTGCCAGAGAGCTTGACAACCAATACAATTCCAAACATGAGAAAAGGGAAGGACTTTAAAATACTGTAACTCAATAAGCAGAATTATTTGTATATCTTGGGCCATTCTTGAACATCAGTGCAAGTTCAAGTGAACTTTGGTAGCGGCAGTGAAATATCTGATACTGTAAACAGATGAAAACAAACACAGAGGTTTGCAGTTTGTTAATGTAATTTTTCTCACCATTGCAGGAAAGGTTGCAGCTGCCAAGTTTATGCCTCAGAAAATATCCTTTATTCAGCTGCAGCATATCTTAAATTCCTCGCTTAACTTCTGGCTAATACTGTTTACGGTATGCTCTAGGTTGAGGTGAAGTGACGGGTGGTCTTGTGTTCTGCTCTGTTCTACTCTCTGAGGCTTTGCAGGAAGTGTTTCAAGACAGTTTAGTGAAAAATTTCCAAAGCTCCCTTCTGCATCAAACAATTGACTCTTTGATTGAAGCCAACTAATTATTTGATCATGCTGGGGCTTTGGGACACGTTTTCGCTGCAAAGGAAGTGGCTTACCTGGGTTTAGGCATTGAGAAATGCAGCCAGGCATCATAAGACAAGGAAAACAGGCGTTTAATAAGGGCACTTCATTTCAGAATAAGCCCAGGGCTGTCTGGACCCGGCTAATCTCCTGAAAACCCACTTCTTAAAGCTTCTAGCTTGTTTGCCTTTTAAAGTGTGGGAGGTAGGCTGGTAGAAATCCGGGCTGTTGACTTAGGTAAGAGTTCTAGTGACAGCTCAGCATATAGCCATGCAATGGGGTGTGCAGAGTCAGAGAAGGAGAAAGAAGAAAGGGAGGTTAGCATGATGACAGACAAGTGCATGAAGGCATAAAATCATTTTATATATTTGAGCTACAGGAGGCATGTGTGATTTAACTTTCCAGACACTGGAACGTCTTTAAAGTGAGCCGCATTTACACACAGCCACTTTATTGCGCCTTGGGCAGACTGGATTGCTATCCGATATCAAAAAAGCAACCAAGGAATGCAACCAAGAAGAGAAAATCTGATCGTTGGTCAGTGGGACTAGCCCAGAGGACCCTGTTATGATAACAGCTGAAGTGACCCTGGAAAGTAGCTCCCAGGCACATATACAGCATTTGTTATTCCCAGTCAGGTCATTGAATGATTTGTATGGGTGCAAAACTGTTTTTTATGGGCTGTTAAGAAACCAATCTTCTGGATTTGAGTAGTACTGAGCCTGACACTGCAATCAGATTTGTGATCCGGCTAACTTAAGACACATATATGCAGTGAAACAAAGGTTTGTTACAACCCATCTGGAGTTTATGTAACAATGAAAGAGAAAACAGTGTGCCAGTTATAATGAAGGTGCGGGTCAAGCTCACCTGTTCATCATGCAAGAGTGTTTAAAAACTAGTCAAAGTAAAAGAAGATCAACTTTAAAACCACAGATGGATTTTCCTGGATTATTATGGAACCCTCTCTCTGGCAAGACCCAGCAGACAAACAGCAAAAGATGGGAGAGCAAACAAACTTTTGGCTGCGCTCTGAGCCGAGCCAAGCTTAGAGAGGCCTCCACACCTGTCTGTCTGTCTGGCTAGCTGGCTGGCTGGCCCGGGAGTGCAGCGGTGAATTAAACTCATCACAGTTAAACACAGATGACACAGGAACAACATTTGGAGTTCCTCTTCTGTGACCTGTGAAACCAAAGCCATTTCTGTGCATCCTTGACTCGTCATAAGCACGAGCTTACAGCTCAACCACGAAAGCCAAACCTGATAAGAATAGCACCGTTTCCCCTTGCTGGCTATTATAGCCCTCATGGTGGCTGTGGGTATTTGTTCAGCAATATGTCAGCCCTCATTAATTGAGTGAGCATTGACCTCTTGTATTGTTTTCCACTGGGATGCACCTTACCAATATTGGTCAGTGTCTCCCCACTCACTCTACAATACATCACCTTGTGAAGGATTTATAAAAGGTTTGTGAGCAGAGACCAGCATCTGAAAGCGTCATCCTTTTTTCCACTAAATATGCCTCAACTGGAGTTCTCCTAAAATATAAATACGAAAAAAGACGCAACTGTACACAAAACCACACACGGAGTCTTCTCAGAGGCACTCTCCGTGATTTTCTACACATGTACTATTGCTAAGTATATTCAAGTGTCTGTTTAATGTAAAATGATCTGTTTCCACCCATAAATAAGACTGTAAAATCATTTGATATCATGTTCAGAGTTGGTGCATTTGCAGGTTTAAGCCACAAGTCTGCATCTGTGTGTGCACGAGACAAACAAAAACGGGACGCAGTCATGAACAAGAAACGCTTGAAAGCTCTCCTGAAAGTCTGAAACTCCACAGGGAACCTTTAACAGTGACTGTTACCATTACCAGACGACCCTGCTGGGCATTCGGACATGTTCGGAGCTGCAGCGTGTCACACAGCATGAGTCATTCAGCACACAGTGTCACTTCACTAGACCTCAGTGGAAAGCAGGACGTCCGCAAGGCAAACAGTGATGAACGTGCTATTCTAGGAATGAAGATGAAAAAGGAGCTGGAAAATATGCTTCTGGTCCCCCAATTTAAAAAGTTTTCCACCTCTTGCTCTGCTTTTTTTTTTTTTTTTTTGTCAATGGGTCATTCTGAACAAGTGATGAAAGCTAAGGAGAATAGATGACTGAACAAGTGGTCTACATGAATCATGTGGTAGGGTGGGGGATACATATGGTTCACAGAGAGCGCACTTGAGACTGGATGTAACGCAGGGGCTCTTAAATCTACCCGAGCCCCGAGAGGATACCCTCAGAAAATGAGGTCTCTATCTGTGCTACTGCCGCAGCTGGCTGTGAAACACATCAGTTCAGGCCGAAGCTAAATCACTGTCATCGCTTTATTTGCTATGGGTCACTTTAAAGTCTGAGATTCTTACATCTTCACGCAGGAGGATTTGCTTACGCAAAAAGGTAAATCCAGTTTTAAATCAGATCATCAGCGTGGACAGAGCCGCTGCCTTCTTCTCTGCTGGATTTCACAAACACAGATTACACAGGGAAGGTGCCTTTCAATGAATAGGTCTGCTTCTGGCTCGGTCTGCTGATCCTGCTCCATATTTTTCAGATCGTTTCAGACAGATTGTTTGGCTGCTATGCTTTTCTTCCTTTCATTTATCTTGATTCTAATTTGTAGTTTCACTTTGGCCACACGTGATATCCAGATTTTAGGCCAGTTTTGAAACAAAAAGGACCACCCAGAAGAGTTGCAGGCCTCTTTCTACTATAGCTTTCTAAGTCGCTCCACACTAACCGCTCCAAACGAGCAAGAGACACATTAAAAACCAATCGGATGGCGATGACACACGGTAGTCGTGCAAGCCCTTATTTGCAAAGCAGATGGAAAGCCTTGGCCTGTCCAACATTAATTACAATCACATTCAGGGAGGAAGCCGTCCCTCCTCCAGGGCGGTTAGGACTGTGTGTACGGCTGGAGGAGATGGCAACCTAATCCCCCGGTCACCGCAGAAATCTGAGGGAATCGTCAAAAGATGCACAGGACGCGATTAATCAAAGTGGAGAGCCAGATGTGGCAACAACACACGAGTATGAACCCAAACTTACACAGCACAGGAATACCGAAACCACAGACACAGAAACACCACGCCGCCACCATCACACTCCCACACAGAAGCCAACAGAGAGGGGCTTCGATATTTGAGACCAAAGCGACGGCCTCCTTCTGTCTGAATATCTGGTTTTCATCACTGCGTGTTGCAACACCAAGGCTCACAGGACCAATAAGTAGAGAAACATTTGCTTTTTCTAACTCCACTCCTAATTCTCTCCTTGATGTGTGGCACTCGGTGACTATTAAATGATTTATATAAAGGTGAGGGGGTAAATTATTTTAAGGACTTCCTGTTTGAAGAGAAGTTAAAGGGAGACTACATTCTTCAGCAGTGATACATTCCCACTGTTCTCATGGCCTGGATCATGACAATGCCCTTAGTTCCCAAGGAGAACGACAATCAATCAGGATTTAAGCCTCCTTGTCCACCAGCGTTTGACTCTGGCAGCGCCTCTGTTTATCTTAAGGCGCTCTGTTTAGAGTCTCCCAGTAAACACTGGAGCTGCTAATGGAAGGAAAGGCTTTTGGCTTTTATGTTCCAAACTCGTTATGATTAAAGTGTCCCTCTTCATCGTCACTGGAGCTAATTAAAGACCAATCTGCTTGGGTAAACAAAACAATGCAACGCAATTTACGCACAGAAACCGCAACTCGCAGCGCTGGAGGTCAACGGCAGGAATAGCCCTTTATATACAAATACCAGCGGTGGTGGTTGATGGTTTGCTGAGGATACTAGGTCTGTTTTTCCCGCGAAGACATAAATCATGGAGTAGATTGCACAGCAGGAACTGACCACAGAATTTCGGTCCTATAAATGAGCGGAGGAGGGCAAATCTGTCCGGTGGACGTGAAACAATAAATTACTCCGGAACAATACATACCTCATCAGTTTTTCGGAGCCACAGAGGAGATGTGTGTGGAGGGGGGGAGTATCGGTGCGGTTCACACAATGATCTATTACTAAACGTGCTTAATGGTGCGCGTGTTGTGCTAGTGTCGGTGATGGAGTGGTAAATGAAAAAATATGGGTCATTTATGAGCTCGTTGACATCATTCCAAAAAGAGAAAATAAAACAGGAAAATATATTTTAAGATGAAGGGGAGGTCTTATTCATGCTTCCTGTTTAAAAGTCTGATCCTTGTAAATTTATGTCATGTTGCTGTGTTAGATTCTCCCACCTCGCTTGTGCCAAACACTGTTCACCCTTAACTCAATCGCTCAAGTGAGATGTCCTATTTGATTCATCATTCTAACTAAAAACATCTTACCAGAGCGCAATTACGCACAAAAAACTAGCCGTAAATTCAAGTGACTTACCCGATTGACGAAGCTCATCACCATATCTGCGTCATTTAGAAAGGCAGTTTCTTGATATGTGGCCAGAGGAGGACTGGGGTCGTACGCATAGTCTGATATCGGTCCAGCATGCCTTCCACTGGGCTTTTCTCCTCGCTTGATATGGTGTGTTGTATAAGTCCAACATGAACAGTGGAGCGGAGTTGTACTTTCCGTGCGACAAGATGCGGTCTCGGTCTGTGCGGCAGCCCGAGGATGGACAGGATCTCCTTCTGCATCTCTCTCTTCTCGTGCGTCCGAGCCGCCGGTGGATGAAACCCGGGTGCACTTCGTTGTTTCCATCCAGTGAATAATTACTCCCCGCGACCAGGAACATGCAGTAATAAGCGCTCCACCACAATCCGACCAAGGCAAGCAGCAGCTGGTCATGGTGTTGTCCCGCTGTGCTCTCCGGAGTCCCAAGTGTGTCTGGCTTGGAGTTTCAGTCGCTTATCCAAATGTGAAATGTGCGTAATGGTAACCAAAGTCCGTCCGAGCGCGCTCTTATCTGTGGCAGCCGCAGATCAAAAGCGAGAATAGACTCGTATAAAGCCATTTGAAATACTTTCTAAAGAGAAAAGCGCAAAATAGTGTCGGCCCTGCTTTCATTTCTGATTCCCGTAGCGCTGTGTGCTGCTTCAGGATAAAGTGCACCATGTGAAACTTTATTCTGAGCGCTCCGGTAAGTCGGTCAAAAGACACCGTTTGATACGAAGTTCACTAATAAAACAACAACAAGTCCTCTGACAGAAGCCATTTTACTTAAGCGGAATGTTTGCTCGCCAAAATCTAAGATTTCCAACCGTTGCGCACTGACAAAAGCCGCCCTTTAACAGCTGAAGTGGTCTCAGTGACGGTCACCTACTCCTACAGGCTGTGTGTGAGACTCTAACAGGAATCCGCAGGTTGCAGTCCATAATATGCGTGCGCGCGCGCGCGCGGACGCGTGTGTGTGTTCGCGTCTGTGTGTGTGTGCGTGTCCAGAAACCGCCCACTCCGTGCTCACTTAGCCAGAGGTGGAGCTCTTCGGGCTACAAGGACAACTCTAACATCATATTTCCATATTTTGTTCGCTGCAGAATAACAGCCCGTCTACTCTCATAAAAAAACGTAACGTTTGCGTTTAAATCGCTCACAGTGCTCCGGTTACGATCTGTGTACAGCCTCTGTGATATTTTAACTTCAGAATTTCTTTGATATTTTTTTGTTAAACTTCTTCATGTTATTACTCACATTGGGGTGCAGCTTCAGCTCAGCCATCTGCTCTTTAGTTTCTTGCAGCGGAGTATGTGCTTCCTCTAACATCTTGAATTAATCTACTCCTCGAGAATCTGAAAAATTACGCACTTTAACGAGACTGTCAAGTCTGCTACGATGAACGATGACTTCCATCTTTACGCATCCAGAGGCAAGGTGTGTGTCCACGCCGCTTAGGCAGGATAAAATGTTGCCCCAGTTGAGGCACGACCCCTGACGATGGAGTGGGAAACAGCAAGCAATGAGGCGCAGCCGCCGCGAACACGGAAATAAAAGCTCCTAAATGTTCCAATTCAATGCTACAACACTGCGTGATACGGCTGCACCCTCAAGTCACAGCCTTGATTAAAAATGCACCAGTATCACTGAAACACCTGCTTCAAAAGGTCATGCTGTCTTAATATACAGCTGAATTTGTCCCAGAAATCTTGTGTGTGATCATAAAAATTCTTTCAATCCTTATTTCCTTCTCTCCTTCCCTCCTTCCTCTCATCATTCCTTACCCCCTAACCTGTGTTATGTCTTCATGGTGCCTTCAGACTGCGATGGTCCTGATGATAAGGCCCAAAGGTGTCCATATCTCTCTGCGTCTCTGCTACTGCTGCTGCTGCCAGAGCCTATCTTTATGCATGTGAGAGTGAGAACCAGCATCAAAGCTACACATACCACCACCAAACCACACACACACACACACACACACACACTTCACTGCTGGGTAGTCACTAAGGCATTTGTAGACTTTTATTTAACCTTACTGGCGACCGGTGCGTGTCACCGTACCAGAGAGATGTTTCGATTTTAAACATGTTTCTCTATCCTTGAAGCAGAACTCGTCAGTACAGTATGAAAATAATAACCTAGAGCTCGTTTGAGATAAAATCACGTGCGTACCTGTGCGTGTGTGCGCTTGAGAGGAAACCAACTGATCAAACTCTAAAATAACAGAACCAGGGCTGAAGACACCATACTGGGCTGACAGAGAACCAGTGCTCTCAAGGTTGTCATTTATCAGCTTGTTTCTAGTTTGTCTTGGACTCAAAAGTCCCGTTTACTTAAATTCCTGATTTATAATGCAGATTCAGCGGTTAAGACTTTGTTGGCTCTCGCACTAAACACAGAAACAGGGAGAGAAAGTCCTTTTGCGGACAAAACTATGAAAGGAAACGGGGTGATTCTGACCGCTTTATGCGAGTCAGCTCATGGAATCCATTGTTTAAGCACTTCATGGGCCATTAACCATGTGTGTCATATTAAACAAACACAAACCGGCACCAAAACATCCACAGCTTCTTCGTCATAGGTGCTTTCTAGTCCTACTCAGTGACTTGGTGATAAACAGCTGCACGCTGTGGGCTGACAATGATTGGAAAAAAAAGCACACTTTAAATACTTCTATATGTCCTTAACATTTTGCTTGACATTAAGCAACTGTGTGTGTGTGTGTGTGTGTGTGTGCATCCCCGGAGGCAGAGCAGGTGATGTGTGTGTATGCTGGATGAATTGGGAGCAGAGGGAGGAGGAGGAAACATTAAACAGAGGTTCTGTGTCCTGTCATCACACTGTCTAGACAGGACACCTCCTAGACCTAATGAGGTCTTTGTCTGTCTGTATCTATCTCTTTTACACACACACACACACACACACACACACACACACACACACACACACACAGACACACACACGTCACCATATATCTTGGTTTTAGTTCATCTTCTGTCTTCCTGTGAGACATTTTTATTAAAGAGCATTAAAAAGGTCACAAAGGAGTTTAGACAGAGAGAATCTTGTATGCGCGTTGTGTGCTCAAGTACGACACACACACACGTCCGTCCAAAAACGCAAAATTAAGGGGAAGTGTGCTCCAAAACCAGAGGAATGCTTACACCTGGCACTGATCTGACAAAAAGTGCTGAATCTTCTGCAATAATTACAGTATATTGCTATAGTTACTAGGTCATACGCACGCACGCACACACACACACAAACACACACACACGAACACGTTTTATCCCAGTAATCAAGAGTTTTTCAAGTCAAAGGAACAATGGCAAGCTGCAGCACGTTTCATGCTTTTGATGCCTTCTTAGTCTTTTGTGTTGGATTAGTTTTGTGGTTGTGGCCTTCCTATAGGTAGAAAAAAAAAAACAAAAATGTATATTTATGATGCATGAATAAAGAAATCGTACCAGAAGGCTGATATACACGTGAAAAAATGACACCTTGGTTTAGGTTTCAGCTTGGGTTACACCTAGTTTTGGTGAAGACAGATAGAGCTAGTATGTGTGCGTGTGTGTGCATATGTGTGTGTGTCTGTGTGTGTGTGCACGTGCGCGCTTAGTTAAATCCCCAGTTTATACTTGATGTGGAGCTCCATTCCCTCCCAACCTCCAAGTCCAAAAGGGAAAATTGTGCTGTACAACAATTGCAAATATTTGATTTAAAATAAATTTAGACTAACTTTACTTTGGTCTCATCTTTCTGGTATTTAAGATGTTAGTTCCCCTGAAACTGTGTGCATTGCTCATAATTACAACCCACACAAAACCTAAATGATAATAATTAAACCTAAAAATACACAGGGTGAATAAAGTGAACATTCTTACCCTTTTAGTGGGACTTTATTGTAGAATACTGGCCTGCATTGCAGTTGCATTTCTTTCAAGCTGACTTTCAAAGGTCAGCTTAGTTCTTGCATTTGACACAACTACTAGTCACTCAGTGCTGCTTAGCCAACAAGTTAATGTGGTTGGAAAAGTAATGAGCTAATACAAAATCAATCATATTCAACATCGTCTAAAACAGTGTTTGTTACATTTAAAAACGTAACCATTGTCCTTCAACATGGATGCAGAGAGAGAGTGTGTTTGATCACCTGTGAAATCAATTTCACGAGGCGTCTGCAAATCACACCCTAGGAGAATTTCCCTCCTCTTCCTGCTCCAGTAGCGAACGTGGTTGCACCGGCGACAGATTCTGATCGGACGACAGGAACTCCGTGGTCGATCTCGTACTGCATGGCCTGGACAGAGGACGGCA
>JABGLX010000026.1:0-68480 GCA_014281875.1 Nibea albiflora | reverse complement strand
GTTTGGAATACTATGATGTTTAGAATATGTTACCAGACAAGAGAAGAAAGGCATTTCTTTGGTGAGAACAGAAATGTGAAATTTGTTCAGGTGAGATGTCAGGTGACAGCATTGTTAGGGCACCTTAATGATGAGGTCATGATGGGTGTTCTAGGATAGTGTTTTGCAATAGTGATCGTCTGGACAGTCCATTGTCTGGTCATGTCATGTCTTCTTGGACAGTATGGACTTCTACACAATCTGTTGTGTGAATGCTGTGTCACCCTCCTAACGCTCACCCTCATATATTTATCTGCTCCTTTTCCATTCACACACCACTAGTTGATAAAAAGGTCTGTAACATCTGGCCTGAAAGTGCCCATGTTCATCAGTGCATGGTTGAGCTTCAGCCCAGCCTTTCTCCACGAGTAGCTCAGCGCACACATATTCGAAGGCCGCAGGCTTGCTAAGCTTTGCTGATACAGTTGTTTCACTGCCAGCTGCCTGTCCTTGGGTTTTATGAAGAAGTCATTTCCAGCCTAACTTCAGCTATATTATTAAAAAGATTACAGAAAAAAATGTTTTTTTTATTTTATTAAAGGAATACCACTTCAGTAAGTCATTATATAACAAATACTCCAAATAAATAAAACTTAATGATAATAAAAAGTTTTCCATTACCATTAATGTCTCTTAGCCCAGTTACAGCTCTGGTTCTAGCACGACACTGGCACTGCTCTGTGTTAGCATTATTTGTTGTTTGTAGTTTTTCCTATATGCTTAGAAGGGGAATGGTATTCATTTGGTTGCAAGCTGCAGACTCACTGCTGGGTGCCACACTGGACCTTTAAAAGTTGAATGTAGTGCAACAATTTTGCTGGCTTGATGTTGCTTTTTTTTTGTCTGTGCCTCCTGTGTTGGGCCCCAAAGGTGCAGACAGACCAGCTCTATTTAAAATGAATGAGAGCGCTACAATACAGCCTTAGTCTGATCCCACAGAAGAAATGTAACAAAAACTGCTATAATAATTACTGACATAATCTACTCACGTGGAGTTCTTGTACTGCAAGAAACCAAATTCATCCCTTTGTCCATCTGGGCACAGCGACTGCATGATTGGAATGATGCCAGCTGAGGTGAGTGGGGCTGCACTGTAGAAGGCTGGACATGGGAGGAGAAAAAGAGGGGGAGACCAAAAAAAGAGAGAAAAAAAAACCAACAAAGGAGAGGATGTGGAAAAGTAGGATGAAGGGTGGCGAGGGAATCAAGAAGGAGGAGGATACAGACGTGGAAGAAGAGGAGGATGAGGACCAACAGGTGGAGGGTTTGTCATGGAAAGAAAATCACGGGACCAAACATAAAAAAAGCAAAAGGAAAGATTCTGTGTTAGAGTCCAGAAGGAAGAGAGACGTCAGACCAGCCAAAGCAGCTGATGGCCAGAGAGGATTCCACATGTCAATGCTGAATACACAGACCTTTCAGTTTGAATATTCCTTATTAATCCATAAAGACTGGCTAGACAAGCTCTCAACCAGGAAAAAAAGAAACATCTCATGCTAATAGTCTAATGTTTCCATGGTTACTATGCAGTTGCAGCTTGTCTGCGAGTGTGGATGCTCAAATCAAAACAAATTTTTATCTGTTTAGGCCATAATGCTGTACATTCACCCTCATCCACTTCCTAAACAGAACACTCATGTTTCATGTTTTATATAAGTACAGAATATGAAGAATGTGTTTATGATAGTTATCAGGTATAATTATTTTTTCCATGTAGTATAAGAGCTAATATTTCCAGGTGGTTATTTTTTGTGTCTACCTCACTCTTCAACTCATGGACAAATGTTTTGATTTTTGACTGCAACAAAGAAAGCTGCAGAAATGTGAAAAGTGGACTTTCAAAATGAACCTCTACATATCCTCAGAGGCTCTGATGATGTGTGTATACAGTACTAAGCAGGCCTGTGAATGATTTGGACATCACTGTAAGGATTTATCTGTGTATCCTGTATGGCATTAAATACTGTAGCTATGTTGTTATCCAACCATTCATTGGGATTGCTATTAGAATTATTAGAATTGTTGACAAATACATTAATAAACTTTCGTTCATATTCAATGTTCAAATTTTCATCTTTTTAATTTGTCTTTTCCTTGAACTATATTCATAAATTTCTCTGTTTATATATTTTAATCTGTTACATCATTTTCACCTTTTAATTGCATTTTATCTGATTTGGTTTGATTTAATTATTTTATTTATTTATTTATTTTATTCAAATAAAATGTGCTGTGGTTTGTTCATAATGCTGTGAAGGATTACTCATTGTTGTTAATTAGTTTGTATTTTATACTGATATAAAGTTTGGCTTTGATTTTTGGAGACTTGTCTAGGGTGTACCCTGCCTCTCACCCAAAGTCAGCAGGGATAGACTCCAGGCCCCCTGTGATGGGGATAAACAGTTACAGATAATGGATGAATGGATGAAATACAAGATACAATGTTCTGTATGTTTCTTTTTTACGTAGATATTCACTGTCATAATTAAATATTGACAGTATTTTTCTCAACTTGAATTTCTTTGTCACATCAACTGTCTGATTCAAATCGGATCACCACAAACCAGGTGAGGAGGTGTGTTACATGTCACTGGTGTCCAGCAGAAGGCAGCATAGACCTGCCAACACTAAACACAAAGCAATTTTTCTGAGGAGGTGCAGGGGGCTTCAGTTCTTTCCAGATGGAGATGCACCACCAACCAACTTGTAGGTCACAATCCATTTAAATGCTTAAATCATTCAGTCTGTTTGCTACACCTCAAAGACACAAAGTGTGGTTTGGACATGCCAGTCCAATTCCTGAACATTAAATGATGAGATTGATTTGTTGGAGTATTCACCCACTCATTCAAGAATGCAGGGACAGAAACGCATCCCTCACATTCATGATGGCTATTAATTAAAGCATGCAAAATAATCTGTCTAATAATAAATCCATAAGAGGGAACTAAAGCTCTTCATCTTCACTAACGTTTAACTCTCTCTCTCTGTTGCTTTTAGGTTTGCTGCTCCCTCTGACTGCAAAATATTCCAGGGAGACCTAAAACTTTATGTTTACAGTTTTTGACTTCTGCTGTTTTATCAATTTTATATGATCCTGCTCTATGTGCTTCTGCTTTTATCCAGGCTAAGAGCTGCCTCTGTCATGATTAAATAAAGTTCTATGTTCTACAGACCTCGAATGAACACTAAAAGGTTTGTAAGAGGACATGAAACATTTCTACTTTCCTAAGAGCACAATGACTTCTTTTCTGATGGACAGGCTCCCTCTTGTTAAAAGAGTGAAGAGTACAGTAAAGACATTAAACTGTGTTTTTAACACCCTCCAACATTCAGGAGATTATGCAGGAGAGAAGGGCATACAGTGAGAAAATAGAGTAAGCGTGTAGTTGTAGAGCTTGATTAATTCTCAGGAGAAATTAAACTTTTCCATCTGCATTATTCTATTTATATGCACTATATCTTTGCTTATGCCTTAATGAGTGTTGGTGGTTTGTTGTTAAAATGTGTACCGGATATTTTTAAGACCTTTATTTACATTCTCTGTGTATCCTGTCTCTTTTTTAACACACTAAAGTTATTAAAAGTTCAGCAATTAATTAAAGTAAAAGAATGCCTCCCGCGTTTGATCCTGGAATAGAAACTGATGCTGAAATGCCAGCACGTACGCTCTGCAGTGAAATCCCAGGAGCACTAAATGCATCATTTATGTTACACTTGCTTTATCTAAACCCAGATTTCTTGATCTGGGGTAAACTTTCTATTATTAGTTTTGCAGTGTGTGTTCAATGGTATTTAAAGTCACAGTGTGTTTGAATAATGGAAGAGGTTGGGTGAGGAAAAGGTATTGTACTTGAAGTAGGTCAATTGATTCAGTTCATTAACATCTGTCCTCTCTGGCCAGCTAGCTGAGGATAAGAACAAAGTTAAGCACAGTTCAGAATCCATCATTCAGTTGAACATGAATAATCAGGGACAGTGTTAAGTACACAGCCTGCTGAATGGAAGAAGAATTCATGGAATGAACAGCAACTCATTCAATTAAGTTGTTTTTATATACTCAAGGTGTACACAAGGTGTCCTCTGTGCCTTCAAATCATCCAAACACACACAAATCACACACCAACACACACAGGTAAGAGTTATTAATAGTCCCAACTCGTCAAATGCTGCAGCTTGGTCAGTAGTCCTACACTTCAAAATAACGCTGAGTTTCCCATCATATCTGGATGCGCCTCTGTCGCTTGATAGTTTGATGTGCCATTAAAGTTAGGTGATGTAGTGGAGATGTAGTAAAGTGTGAACAAGTCTGCATGTGGAGGTGGTGGGGTAGATGGATGGGTTAAAAAAGCACAGGATTTCCACCTAGGAGAATTTTGCATCCAGCTTCAAGTGAACATTTGAGGAACTGCAGTTTTTGACACTTCTGTGTTGGCTTCACTTCAAAGCCACAGAGGTTGCCACTTTACATAGGCTACATAACGTACTTAAGTCACATCAGATACATCATGTGACTTATGATCTTTTGTGAAACCTAAGCTAGTGTTTGTGCTTGAATCTAGTCAAACTACAATTCCACAGTCGGCAACAGTTGGTTTATTTTGAAAGTCTTACCAGAGGTTGCATATTTATTCCTGCTTAACTTAACTTAATCTCCAAATAATGCCAAAGGGGTGGCATCATATGGGTAACTGACCAAGCAGCAGATTTGATCAGTTGGGAGTGAGAATGTGTTGACACGGCAGAGAAACAGGATGCAGTGAGGGCCTGTCAGAGGCTTTTGTAAAATGCTAAAGAAATAATGCAATCAAAAGTGCAACAATATTCAGCAACACACACAACACATAAAATAATGTGCTGGCTCTATTCTGCAGTCCATTTGTTTAGAAAGGTGAAACTGAGAGTTATAGATTAGATTATTCAACAAACATTATGTATTCTCATCAGTATTCATACAAGTGTGTTCCTCTGTCCAGCAGCCAGTGTTTTTGGATGGCAGTGCTAATGTGGACAGAATCAGTGTTCTGTGTGTGTTTAGGCATCAGTCCTTAACAGTGTGAAACAGGATGTTGCTCTGTGGTGATGATGGAGCTCAGTAACTGGCTCAGTTAGCACACAGCACCATCAAGACTGGATGTGTCAGGACTGAGAGGAACACACTCCCAGGAGGAGTTGAATTGTATTACACACAGATACAGCTGAAACCATGAATTCGGTCATTCAGTGGCTCGAATGACATCAACAGAAAGTACAAATGAATGATCCTATCCCTGAAGTCGCTACAAAGAACATAAACACACAAAGGAGACCAACACTATATTTCCAGTTTTAAAGTGCACTGATGGCATCACTCATTCCAGTTCATAATGTAAAACTCATCCTAACCAAGTGGTTATTATTATCATCATGACGAAGGTTGCAACTATCTTAATTTAAATGAACCAAACCTGAAATCATTCATCAGTTATTTGCACAGTCGTCAGATCAGAAAATCTGTTGTGTGTTGTTCTAGAGAGGACTGGACGATATATTTTGCGCAAAGATGCACGATGCACCTGCTTCGTGCATCAGTTCATATTTGCCATAGCTCTTTGGGTGAGGCCGTCTCAGTAGGTGTTGCTTTGCAGAATTTACATACTGCTGTGTGTTCTCATTTGTTTTGCAGATGAACATACATACATGTGTTATCTGATATGTTATTTGCCAGCAACAGCTTCTTCTCGTCTCCCCCATCAGTTGTTATTTATAATATTTGTTATTAGGAATGAGTCGTGTGACTGGTCGCATTCGAAGTGGAAAGTCTTACATCCAATCACAATAATGACCTTAACAAATGAATCAGACCATGCATAGGCAATTTAGCAATATCGCTTCAGTTGTGGTCTTGATCGGTCTTGATTAGCCTTAAACTCCCTGTAATGATTGTGTTTCATTTATCTAATTTGAGCTGTTAATATCCATGTGTGCAGAAAGCTTAAAGGAAGTCAGGGGAAAGGCTTTGTGGTGCACAGTAAGCAACTTTCATTGTAATAATATGGATCATAATTCCAAAATTGGTTTGTCACATACTCATATTTCTCTAGATATGCAAAAAATATAAAATCTGCAGCAGCTCTCTCATGCCAATAACAAGGAGTATAAAATATTATATCCATATTTATTACAGATTGGTAGCCTAGATCAAATAACCATCTAAACCATCTAACTTTACTAACTTAACCTTTGATTTCATCAAGCTTCACTAGTGTTGGCTGTATGTATGTGTTACCATTTCAAACATCTAACTGTGTTTTTTTCCTGCAGCATGTCTGAAAGATGTCTGTGGTGGTTTCACTGAGTGGGTTCGTACTTTCAACATACTTCATAGAAAAAAAAATGTGATGAGCCACTGAGGGACTGAATGCGTGGGTTCTGGGAGATGGCCTTCCATGACAAGTAGTGTGGATCAAGGTTAGGCAACCTATAGTCCATACACACAGACAGAGAAAACACACCCCAGAAGAGTATTAACACACCCTCCTTAATTAATCAGGAGATGTTTTAATTCACATATCATGTCAGCCAGGATCAGTCAGGATAAAATTAATGATGATGGACACTTACACACTGGTCCATCCAACACGTTGAGAACATGCATCGTGCACAGGAAAGAAAGAAACAGGCAGAAAAGAAAAAGAAAATAAAAATAAAATAAAAAGGACAAGCAGAAACAAGACAAAGGTGAAGTAAAAGACAAAACTCAAAGTAAACTGGGTACAACAGCTACAAGGCAACAATAAATGCACTGAGAAGGAACTAAAATATGAGAAAATCAACTAAGGACAGTGCAACACAAGACTAAAAGATTGAACTGAGCACAGAAAAAGTACAGCACATGGTAGAAGGTAAATCACACATACATGTACAATATGTTTGTGTTGATTGTTCTGTACATGTGACATCTATTGCACGTCTGTCCGTCCTGGGAGAGGGATCCCTCCTCTGTGGCTCTTCCTGAGGTTTCGTCCACATTTTTTTGTGGGCAAGTTTTTCCTCACTGGAACCGAGGGTCTAAGGACAGAGGGTGTCACTCCCTGTACAGATTGTAAAAGCCCTCTGAGGCTAAATGTGTTTGTGACTCTGGGCTATACAAATAAAATTTGATTTGATTTGAAATTTCTAACAGCAGCAGATATCTGGTTGCATCGCTGCACAGATCTCTGTAATATCTTCATGACTATAGGGACATCTAGGCATACAGGACTCAGCAGAGGTGTTCATTTCTGTATTTAAAACAACAATGTAATCTGCATTATGTGAAGGAAGGACAGAAGACATCTAACACCAATGAAGTCATCATCCGTCAACTCACCCCTTCTCTCAAACCCTCCCAAACAAATCAAACTTACCCCCCAAGTTGATCAGGCCTTATTTTTTTCTTTTTTAATAATGTTGTTCGTTTGTCCTCCTGTATTATTTTCTACGATGAAGATCAAAGCAATGAAATAACTACTATGTGCAAAGCACATGGATGGCATCCCATGTGGTCTGTGGCTGGTTAAATGTGCCTGAATTTTAAATACATTTCCAACAGTGTCACCAGCAAAGCACCCCACACCATCACACCACCCTCCTCCATGCTTCGTGGTGGGAAACCACACATGCAGATACCATTCATTCACCTTTTCTGCATCACAAAGACACAGCTGAAGACACAGACAGATGAAACTAAAAATCTCAGACCAAAGTCCAATCTACAATGTAGAAAACAATGAAAATACAGAAAAATCATTGAATCAAAGGTGTGTGCAAACTTTGGTGATTCTTATCCAAATCCTTCACCTGTGTCTCTCAGCTCATCAATTCCTGCTGAAGAATGTGTCAAAAAAGTAAAAAGTACATTTTTGACATACTGGCCACTGTAGTTTTAATCAAACAGAGTAAAGATAAGTGCGTTTGTTGGGGACTATAATTAGCAGCAGATTAATCCACATGTGGTTCTCTGGAGTATTATTTGCAGCAACAGGACGGTGTGTGTGGCGCTGCAGTGTGTGTTCATAGTGATGAAGGAACTTGTCACCCAGTGCATCATTTTAACATATCCTGGACAACAATTGGCACGTATGGCACAGAGGAAGATGTGTCAGCCTTGACACACACACACACACACACACACACACACACACACACACACACACACACACACACACACACACACACACACACACACACACACACACACACACACACAACACCACAGCCACCATTAACACTTTAAACACTGTGTGGTGGAAACCTTCAAAGCTCAGTGAGCTATTAAATGTTATCAATACTGAATGAGGCTCACAGGAAACAACTCATACCCTGATATCTTCATCTACATCTTATGTCTTCCTACCTTCCTTGACAGGAATTGCTGGCTTCTTCTGCCTCAGGCCCAGGAGGATGAAGAAGAGGACAGCGGGATGAAGATCTCAAAAGCCAGCACCCACTGGACAGAGAAAAGAAAGAGAATTGATTTGATTACTTACAACTGCATTACCAGAAACCTTGTCAGTTTTTAGCGCACTGATCATCTCCCTGCTTGTGGATCATGCTGTGTAATAGATTAAGTTTGCCCAGTGTCACATATTGATCCAGTGGACATATTAAATAAAGACATACACTCACAGTATTTGGAGCCTGTTTCCTGACTACAGTACCTTCTGAACACACACACACACACAACCCTCACTGGGCCTGATCATGCATTCACATTTTACATCTGATCGATACCTCCGAGTACTAAGTGAATTCAACCAAATAAATGAGTTCTTCCTCTGTCCTCGGCCTGTAATCCATTCTTACTTTCTGACCTTCTTCATTCCTGTTGTAGGAAAAATACCTCTCAGTAGCTAAGAATTCAATTAGCCAGCCTCTCAACTGGACACACAGCAGACTGCCAAAACTGGCAACTCATAAATCGCATTTAGGCTGTAGGAGAGGAGGACAAGGAGGTGAGAGGAAATATTAATCTGACAAGAGAGTTTTTTTTTGCTGTTAAAACATCAGCAGTGATCAGCAATATTTATTATTTTTTTCATATTGGATGATATGGATGAATGATAATGGTGAGTTATTGAATGTAATTATTATTTTTGAAAATAATTATCTGCTAATTATTAAGTATTCGGTTGGTGGAGCTGCTCTAAATTGTTTAGATTTTTTAGCCATGAATAAAAACACTTTTTTGAGTTTGAAGTGAAACATCCAGATAAGATACTGTGTTAGTTGCTGACACAGTGATGTCAAGATGACCATGATGGACAATGAATGATAATCCTCATCTGTGAAGTATTCAATTCAGCATTGATTTGTTAACCTATGAATTAAAATAAATCGAGCGAACTTGGTTCACATTGCTGACTCAAGTAGCAGACTGGAGAGGGTTGGCCCTCGACCACATGGCCAGTGGAAGTGTCACAACCAGAGAACAACAGTGGAAGGGCTGGTCAAGCTCACTGGGTTTCAAGTACTTACCAGTACTACCAGTATTACCCGGCACTAGCAGTACTAGCAGTACTAGCTGTGCTGTGGCAGAACAAACTGCAACATGACCTCACTCCCAAGCCATCAAAAATGGCAGCTAGGTCAGTGACCCTAGCATCAGTTTTGCATGCACAGGGCTCTGCAGTCAAGTTAGAAAAATATGCAATGTACGGTTGGACTTTCAAAATAAAGCTCGCTAAGAAGAGAGTTTGGGCTAGAATAGCACATAATGTACAAAGTATGTAAGGTAAGTAATGTTAAATGCCTGATGTAAATAAGGTAACATCAGTTAAATACATATTGTACTAACTCTATGTGAAGGTGATCCCCACCTACCCCGGACTGATGGAAGCCCCCCCTTCACCCTAAAATGTATGATTATTTATGGCCAGCAAATATCTGTATATATCATGTATACATAGTGTATTCTTTGCCACTGCAATTATTCAGATTATTCAGATCTGGCAGTTTTTTGTGTATATATGTTGACCATACACACTATTTAATAACTGTTCATACTGTACATAATATATGTTAGTATATCCATCTACCTGTCCATGCTGCCCATTATGGTACATATTCATATACTGTATATATCGGTATAGCATATTCAAATTTATACCTGCACTATATTTATATATCCTGTTCATATCTATTCATTGACAATAATGTTGAATCTAATCTAATGAGTCTCCTAGGTGACGGTCGTGTTTTGTTTGACGAACAGCACGTGCAAACATTATGTCACACGTGTGCTCCTAGAAATACAACGTTACAGTTGGAAGCATGGGCCCGCTGACCGAGCTGCCGCTTTGGGAATCAGTATTGGCTGAGTCACCAACGCACTCACTCTTTATGCTGTCCACCTTCACCACCAGTAACCATGCGAGCTTTCAGCTTCACTTTTATTCACCGCACCCTGATACATACGGAAACATTTGTTATTGGTTCTGTCAGGTGGAACAGTAATGTCAGTCTGTGTCAAGATAGCAAGAATTTATGACTCTTATCGCCCAAATCTGACACTCTGCACAGAAAAATGAACGTTGTTCCATCTGATGCAGCACAAGGTCTGGATGGAGAACCAGCTTTGCTCCATATAAACATGTGTACATTTATAGCATTTTAATATTACTTTGTAGTCCTCAGCACTGTATAGTCTATTGTCTTTACACAATTGTTTCCGTACTCCTCTTGGAGTACATTTCTTGGAAAATAATGGGCCCAGCTGACCCCCTTCCAAATAATCCCATTTCAGACAACTCGTTCTAGTTCATTATATTTAGAGACAACATTTACAGACACCACTGCAGCTCTGTCTCAACTTCCTCACTCTCACTTCAGGGAAGTGCACCTCCAGCAGCTGAACGGCTCTTATTTCACCTCTCCTGCATGAATTGTAAAAACATGTTGTGTGATGATGAGGCCACATGAGGGCACTGAATCTTTTGTCAGGGATCATGATGACAAAGCTTGTCACTGTGTGTGTGTGTGTGTGTGAGTGTGTGTGTGTGTGTGTGTGTGTGTCTGTGTTAGGATATCACAGCATAGCACTATCTTGTTACACTGTGCACACAGAACCATTGGAACCCATGATGTCTTTGTGTGTCTGTCTTGGACATCCACAGACGCACATATGCAGGCTGGTGTGTGTGTGTGTGTGCGTTTCTGTCTCTGAAGGTCATGACAGACAAACAGGCCTTTTAGAGAGAAGAAAGCACTGACGAACACACGCACACGCACACGCACACACACACGCACACGCACACAACACACACACACACACAAAACCCTCCCTTCTCACATTATCAAATACAAATTCCAAATATTACAAAGAGAACTGTTCAGAGCTGCTTTATATGGAAAATGGTCATGAGATAACTTCTGACTTAACTGCACACACACACACACACACACACACACACACACACTGTACTGCAAAAGAATAAAAGTTACATACTGTACATATAACACACATAAACACATTAGTAACAACTACCGTACTAGAGTAAAAGTTACACACAAAGTTATAAAACTGAATATTTGTACTGCTGTCAGGTTCTGTAAGCCTCATTAAACTGAACACACTCAGCAGAAAACAGCGACTGAAGGGAAGGTTGGCCTCTTCTTGTATTCATTTTCAAGCCTTGGGAAGAACAAAGCAAACATTTGATTGAATATTAAAGCAGCAGAGCGCTCTGTGAGAGTGTCACTGTCCCTGTCAGAGGTCACATTTTCTGCAAGTCAGCTGGCCTGACTGCTATTGGACTATTAAGTAATATTAGCTACTAATGATCAAAAAGGGGACTTTATTTTCATTGTATGTGGGAATGTCCGCAGATCCGCAGTGGTAGAGTGGGTCGTCCACTAATCAGATGATCGGTGGTTCGATCCACCGTCCCTGCAGTCTACATGTCGCAGTTTCCTTAGCCAAGATACTGAAACCCTGAATTGAAGGCTGTGTCAGCAACTGTGAATTAAGCTCTGGTATTGTCAGCAGAGCAACACATTTAGCAGCTAAACACACACCAAACACAGATCATTCACTCAGGAGCATTCCCAGATCTCACAAGGGACTGTTGTTGAGGCAAAACTACAAAAATAAGACCACAACATTGTGATAACCTGGGTTTCCTTTGTGATGAACAGTCTCAATAACAAAGGACAAAAACCCAACCTACAAATAATGCATCCACACAAAGAACTACAATCAACACAAAGTGGTGTTTCGAAAAGAGAATGTGCCCATAAAGATTTGCTCATGCATTTTCACACACCTGTTTCACACTGTGCCTACACACTCTTTATGAGTCATCAGAACAGTGTGATACAGCTCTGTGGCAAAGAGGACATCCTGCAGACAGGGTTTCATTTGGTGCTTTAGTCTTTTCAGCACACCTTACATACCACGATATACAAATATAAGTTGTACATATGTTTTATATTTATGTTTTGGCAGTCAAAAGTTGTTAAGGCCGTGCCTGCTTGAAAACCAGTGAAGTAGAAAAAGAAGTGGTAAAATGTTGCGATTGATACGTGCCTAGAGCAGACTATCAAATTTAAATCTCTTCTTATCGCTCAGTCCATATAATCAGGTTCAGCTTTCAACACCTGCAAGTAACTTAAGTAAGTAACTCATTAATAAATGAATAAATAGATAATGAGGTTGATGTTCATCCAACATGTAATTAGGAGATTCTCTTGAGGTTGAGAAAAGAGTCACCACTCCGTTGATCCTCTTGAACTAAAAAAAACACTGTCCACTCTTGTTTAGAGAGTGTTGGTGTGTGTGTGTATCATGGCCTGCAGAAAGCACATTAACTAGACATCTGTTAATTACACAAGCATTGTAAACAACGTACAGTATGTCTAAATGTAGAGGCCATAGGCTCTGCCATACTCTCTGCTGCTGTAGCAACTCTGTTGCTATGGTTGCTCCCCTCTTCTGCTCTGACAGGCCATTTCAGATCATTTGCATGTATTTATCTTCGGTTGTTGGATAACCAATGGTCACTGAGAATTCTTGATTCCGATTGGCTGGAAGCTCACCTGGTAGAGATCTGATCTTTGTCCATCCTAACCGCCCTCTGCTGCTGCTCGCTCCCACTTTCCTGTCCTATGCACAGTAACACTACACAGATAAAAGCATATAAAAAAATAAGATATTCACAAGCACCACACCCTGGCACATACACACACAAAGCCTGCTGATTGTAGAATCATTATTATTCATCCCCTGCAGACTGTCTTGGCTGCACACCAGTGCCATTCAAACATGTGAATCACAATGAAGCCAAGTGTTTGAGACGTACACAGTCAGAGGTGGGTGGGAGGTGGACACACACACACACACACACAAACACACACACACCCACACACACACACACACACACACACAACACAGCACACACACCACACACCACCAACCACACACACACACAACCTCCCTTCTCACATTATCAAATACAAATTCAAATATTACAAAGAGAACTGTTCAGAGCTGCTTTATATGGAAAATGTCATGAGATAACTTCTGACTTAACTGCACACACACACACACACACTGTACTGCAAAAGAATAAAAGTTACATACTGTACATATAAACACATAAACACATTAGTAACAACTACCGTTACTAGAGTAAAAGTTACAACAAAGTTATAAAACTGAATATTTGTACTGCTGTCAGGTCTGTAAGCCTCATTAAACTGAACACACTCAGCAGAAAACAGCGACTGAAGGGAAGGTTGGCCTCTTCTTGTATTCATTTTCAAGCCTTGGAAGAACAAAAGCAAACATTTGATTTGAATATTAAAGCAGCAGAGCGCTCTGTGAGAGTGTCACTGTCCCTGTCAGAGGTCACATTTTCTGCAAGTCAGCTGGCCTGACTGCTGTTGGACTATTAAGTAATATTCAGACGTCTGTGCTGCACACCAGTGCCATTCAAAACATTTGGAATCACAATGAAGCCAATGTTTGAGACGTACACAGTCAGAGGTGGGTGGGAGGGTGGACACCACACACACACACACACACACACACACACACACACAACACACACACACACACACACAACACACAACACACACACACACACACAACACACACACACACACACACAACCTCCCTCTCTCACATTATCAAATACAAATTCAAATATTACAAAGAGAACCACACACCACACACAGCACACACACAGGCAGGAGACAGACAGACAGACAGACAGACAGACAGAAGAAGGTCCATTTGTAGATATTGATTTACACAGAGAATTACATCTCAGAGGAAGTTTCATTTATGAAGAAATGTTCTGTGGAGTTATCCAACACCCCCCACACACACTCTCACACACTTCCTACAGACCACTGCCGTACCCAGTCTGACTGCACACCTTGGCCTTTCATGGCTCTTTACAATAGATTACTTCTTGAGAATTGGGAACGACAAACAAACTATCTTTTCACAGAGAGAACGGAGGAGAAAATACGGGAGGGCTCTCAATATTTTGGCATAAGGTAGTTTATCTGCTTCATCGACCAGTAACTGACAGCTACCATTGTGTGCAAAAGATTCTTTAACACTTTTTACATCAAAACCAAGTCTGATCATGACTTCATATGACGTGAAGCAGGTTTACATTACAGTTTACAAACTACACAACAAGTGTACATGCAGTTCATATGATATGGTATGATCTGCTGCTGGTGATGGAATCACTGCTTTTATATTTTATTACAATGTTATGGTGGCAAGGTGGTGCAGTGGTTAGCACTGTCGCCTCATTTGGCCTTAACAGGTCAAATGGTGACTCTAAGGTGCCCTTAGGTGTGAATGTGAGTGTGAATGGCTGTATGTGTGAATGGTTGTATGTGCCCTGTTATAAACCGACGACTTGTCCAGAATGTACCCCACCTCCCGCCCAAAGTCATCTGGGATAGACTCCATCCCCACTGTGACCCTGACGACAACAAGCAGCAGATAATGAATGAATGGAGGGATGGAACCCACAATGAAATCTCTATTTCATACTTGAAAACAAATATAGAAAAAACATATAACTGAGCAAAAAATTTGAATTTGGTTGTGCTGAAATATGGTGCACAGTGAGTTGCAGGTGTAATCTCAAATCTGCATGTGTCTCTAGGCATTTTGGCATTGGTTCTGTGGCAAGTGTTCTGTTTTTTTTTTTATTAGTATTGATGTTTGAGTAGGCTTTGATAGCTTGATTGCATTCGGGTAAACATTTCATGTGAAGAGCTAAAGAGGCGTAACAGACAGGAAACACACAATCCAATCACCTATGTCTGGTTAGGATTCAGCATTTATTAGCTTTTTAAAAAAAAAAAATTTACACACCCCTTGGTTCTGTGTGTGTGTGTGTGTGCGTGTGCGTGTGTGTGTCTTGATTACAGAACTGGAGTCAGGTGTGTGGGTGTCAGGTGGCAAGCCGTGATCATGGTTAATCAACTCTGCATCATATACTCAGGTTCAACTCCAGCATGCTGCAAGATACTACTCAGTCTCTTTCAGCCTTTTTTTCAGTGTTGACTATATATATATATATATATATAGTTTATTGATTAATTTTAAACAATTAACGTGTTAAACAAAATTAACGCAATTGTGTTATGACCCATAGTTATGACCCATAATTATGGCTGACCCATAACCTTTGGTCACATACGCGGGCAAACGTCCATCCTAACTAAAGGAGAGTCTATGGCGGAAAGATGGATAAGGAGGGACTTTTAGGGGGAAATTTTGAGCAAGTAGAGCACATCGCTCTCACGGGTGACCACTGGACGTCGGTCAGCAACGACAATTATTTGGGCGTCACAGCGCATTTCGTTGACCACGACTGGACTCTGCAGGCGTTTACACTTACTGTGAGTAAAACCGAGTAACGACATTATGCCGAGGCATGTGCTAACCATTTTCTGGATGTTGCAAACGAATGGAAAATCAAGGAAAAGTTGACCACACTCGGCACTGACAGCGCTCGCAACATGGTTGCTGCCGCGAGGCTACTTCAATTTGAACACCTGCCTTGCATGGCCCACTGTCTGCAAAGCACGGTCACAGTCTCACTTAAGTAAATAATGGTTATGGAGTGAAAAATGTTACGTGTTCAATGTTCTGAAAAACAGTATGTTACCTCATTCTGGCTTTTTTGTATTTGCACTGTGCATAAATGTGCACCTTAACAATGCAAATAAAGACAACTGCATTATCACAATATATGCAAATTTGGAGCAGGAGCACAAAGAGGAGAGTCATAGTGCTAAAGCTCGAACAGTAATATCTCATTTATGTTATTTATGTCATCATTTTTTAAATATAACAGTATAAATGTTTCAGCACGTCTGACAGACTGAAACCAGAAGAGATTTGAAATGAAATGAAACAGAGAAAACATGTCAGAGCTTGGACTCAGAGAATATTTGGCTTGGAAAATCAATAATTAAATTATTATTATTAAAGTTGTTGCCTATTCTGTTTATGTCAATAGACTCATTGTTTATTGGATTATTCTTTTCAGCATTACCTGTACATGCCTCATCTTTGATTCCACACATGGAATTAATGGATGGAAGGAGGCCCTGCTGTATCAGCATCGTTTCAATACGATGTTAGAAAATTTGCATAAAAACTGGTGGATGGAAATGTCATCTGTGTGTCTGCAAGAGCAGCATTAGTCAGTGCTGAGAAGGAAACATCAGCTGGTGAATATCTGGAAAGATAACTACAGTAAAATGATGTAGCCATGTGAGAAAGTATGGTACACTTCAGGGCATGACTACCTTGTGATAGAGAAGTCATTCTGAGTCTGTCCAGCACTTGTGGAGACATGACTGAAGATATGCTGAATTCAAAGGAGGTTACATGGATGTCCCTCAGTGTCTCATACAAGACACCTTTATGTTAAGATAGGACACGCAGTCAGGACATTTCTGCTACTGGAGACCGGTAAGCAAGCTGTCCAAGCAGCCATGTTAACGTTTGCTGCAGTATGTAAATAGAACATGTCTGTTACATGTGTGTGAACGTGTGTGTGAAGCAAAAAATACCAGATACTTGAATTCAGGAGCAGGTGTACGTTTCAGGTTTGATTCAACACAAATGTGTGTATGTGTGTGCGGAGTTCTTTTACACAGTGCCATCTGCATTCCCGCTTGTGTCACCGCTGTGTGAGGACAAAGTCATCTCCCCAGGGTGACAAGAGCACGTGCACACACCCCACACCCACACCCACACTGTGCCAGAGGACTGAGCACTCAGCAGACAGGTACAGGCCACAGGGAGATTGGCTTGTGTCGGTACAGGTGTTGCGGTCCTTGTGTCCTTGTTACTACTACAGAGACAAGGACACAGATTTTTCTTGTCATCTAAAGGAGCACAGCAAGTTTTATGGTGAATCATTCTGTTGGTCAAGTGATGAGAACATAGTCAGTGAGTTGTGGAGTGTGTCAGTAGTTTTCTCTCTGTTACCTCTTTAACCAACATGCACATGAAGAACGACCTGCAGGAACACAATCTTTTATCCTGGCAGTGTTGTGGTGGAGCAGGTCGGCTGGTTCGACTCCAACAGTCCAGTCAATGAGAAAACTCTTTGAACAAGAGCAAGACACAACCCCCAGTGATGGTGTGTGAATCGACGTGGGCAAGTTTGAGTTTAATGATGAACAGTTAACACCTTGCATGGCATTCTCTGTCTGCAGTGTATGAATATGTTGTGCGAACAGGTGAATGTGAAAGTGTGGTACAAGAGCTCTGAGTGGATGCTAGATCAGGAAGGTGCTGTGTAAAACTCCATTTCCACTCCATTTAATAATTCAATTAATCATGACACTACAGTAGTGACAGATACATTCTTAATCAAAGCTCTGCAAAGAGAGGTTCATTCAGCTGAACGTACAATAGGTGGAGCTCTACTTGCCCAATAGACTTCGACAGCAAGACACTACCAAAAATAACACTAGAAGAATCTTTAAAGATCCAAATCACCTGAATAATGACCCTTATTTGTGCTGCAATACTAGCTCTACATACAAGCTGCAGTTCTCAAATCTCCACTTGAGATTGGTTCCAGAAGTGAGTCAGTCTCCATAAGTCCCCATGTTAAAACTTCACAGCAGAAATAAACATGTTTTACAGGCCCCTGGTACAAAAACAGTTTTTAGTCTCTATAGCTAATTTCCATGTTCATGACAACTGTACTGAGGGAGGATTTATATACAACTCACCTGTTCACATTATATGAAGGCTTCTTAAAGTTATGCAGGATTAAAGACACTTTGATTGATAGATGCGTAGGGTTGATAAATTCTTCGAAGTTTCAAAGGTAGAAACTTTCCATGGGAATTAAAGGAAATAAAACAGGAATTTACCAATTTGACGATTGGCCATATTAACGGGAAACTTAATTATTTCAGTATAATCTTGATTAAACAACCTGATTTTATGCAAGTACACTTCTATTGAATATCTTCCTATTCCTTGATCACATGCACATAGCACACTCCTTACTGCAGGGCTATCAAGGCCATGCCCCCTACCTGCCACAGGTGATTTCTGTACTGGACCACACTTTAGAGCCCAGAGCACACAGAGACTATTGAAGCCACACATTTGAGCTTGTGGACTACATAATATTGTTCAATAACATAATTAAACTTCCCAATTATTTCCATAATTCTCATGGAGTTTCTAATTTGAAATATTTCCCAAATTCTCCAGCTAATTTCCATGGAAAGTTTCTAGAAATTTGCCACCCCAGCACTACAGATTTTGAGCTTCCAAAGAAGCTCTTCATGAACCTGTAATGCAAACCTGACACACTGTTCATTCTTTGGACGAGCCTCAGGAAAGGCTGTACCATATAAACCCCAAACAGTATTATCAAACTTGCCGCACAGTGCACTCCAAAGAATTATAAAGGTGTCACTGATGGGTGGAAAACACCTTGATTGTGACCATGGACTCTGAACCTCCACTGCCCCTCCAGGATCACTTCTGTTGATTATACCTGGATAAACATTTGTTTTAGCATGTGGATTTCTGATAATAAAGTCATAAAAGTCTAAGAAGAGTCTATACAGGAAACAGGGCAGTCACACAGAGTAAGAGGTTCTGCATTACTGTAGCTGCAGTAGCCTGGTTCCTTGTCTTGCAAATTAATTTTTAAAGTCAGGGATGACACTGCAGGAGGTCACTGTAGTCTGTAGTAAAAGTTCCTTAAACAGGAGGAAGTGGTCCATTTGTTTGTTGGGGACTATTTTCAGCCGTGGATTCACTCACACTATTTAATTCATTGATAGTTTACCTGTAGAAACATTTTGCTAATAATTTTTTATTCTATAATGACAACATTTACTCCCATCACATACAGTATATCATATTTGTATCATATAGAAAGACAGAGAGAGCTTCACACTGATAAAGAGTAGAAAGGACATCATGACTGTTGGACTTCTTTTTTAAGAAGTTTCTATAGACTGAACAATCAATCAGTTAATAAAACATTAATAATATGAATTATTGACAGATTGGATAAAACTGTAGTTGTATCCTCTGTTCTATCGGTTTGTTTGTCCTGAATATATTTTTCAGTCTGTTTGACACAAAACAGTGCTCTTTTATCATCACTGGAATGTGTAATGATGCCTAATATGAGATACAAGTTCACCCTCACACTGTTATGGGCATATACAGGCACATACACACTCCAACATAACAGGAGTGTCAAACTCACTGAAGGGCCTTCTTAAAAAATAAAACTGATTTAGGTCAGGTAAGGAGCAGAGGGCACTGCCAGAACGTTCCTGCCGGGGTGACACAGTGATTCTATTCATAACTACTTCAAATGTAGAGAATATTATATTAATATTCATTTATCCTGATCACATTTGGATGTGGAAAAGAAGCAGGTCTGCACATTGTCACAGTGTAGCTCATAGGTCAAGCCTGCCTTAGCCTGAGAGCCAGCTGTAGCAACTGTCATGTAAAATTGATGAAAAAAGAAAACATTTGTACAGTATTTATTTTTTTTAGGCATTTAGTAAAAGAAGGAATCTACTTAGCCGTCTGTGCGGCATTAACATTATTAGGACAAGATATATACCACCAGTAACATACGTGCAGTGTCATGACGTTCTTGGAATTAAAGCTGATGTGTTTTTAAATGTTTCAGTCCACTGCTTGTGTTTGAAATGACTGTTCACAGCTGCATGGCTGATCTCTCAGCTACAACTTAAAACAGACTGCTGTTTCCTAACACATGCAGAGGATTCATTTAGTTCCTCTGTTCTCAGCTGTAAGTTACTATATTCCACACTGGCTTACCATGTACGTCTGTGAACACACTGGACACTCTGCGTCCAATTTTCTGCTTTTGGGCAAAGACAGTCCCAATGGCTGCTCCCACATGAACAGTCACCAATGCTTAACAGTGTTGTGTCACTCGCCTGTACATGAGTACATGAGCACTGCACGGATCAGGAATAGTAGTGCTTTTTTTTAATTTAACATTTTACATTCCAAAACATCAGACCAGGCACAAGCACCATCTATGCAAAGCTGCATTCATCATCAAAACCTGCACAATTTTCAGTAGCTTTTAGCATTTTCCAGCTGCTTAGCTGGTCCCCTGTGCGCTTGGTCCTTCTGTCTATCCAGGTCCTTTCCACAGAGACCGTCCACACGAAATGCAAAACCGCGGGTAACAGACTCAAATGGTTTCCACAAAACAGCCAAACAGCCATCACTGACCTCCATACAAAGCACACTACACTACTCACTCCATACAGTATTTTCAAACAAACCACTCACACAATCACTTCCGGGTCAGACCCTGCTTTTGGTACATTCCCTTTCCGTTAGGATTTTGTCTGCAAATTGTGCAATTTGTTTCAGAGTTTGTACATTTGTTTTCTAAAAGGTAAATTTGTTCGAGCATTTGTAAAAGTGTTTTTTTGGTAATTTTGTCTTGCCACCGTAAATATGAATTTTTGATCTAAAACCAATACTGAAATGTTTACAACAAAATGAACACTTTCTAACTGCCATCGTCCTTTCACACGTCAGGTCAGTCATCATGGTCACATCATGGTTCGACAACATCCACAACCATGTGCTGTAATCCTTGCTGCAGTCTGAAAGCTGACTAAAAGCTTTGCACTCCTCCCCGTGCTCTCCCCTCGTTGCATCTATTAAGGTGCATAAAACAATTGCATCTCTACACGCACAAACGCGCGCACACACACACACACACACACACACTATCATGTTATCACTGAATGTCTGGGGGTTTCCTTTTCATTTATTACTATCAAGTCTTGGAATCTGCTTTCTCAGTGTAAAGTGAATAAACAAATGATAAGGAGCACTCCTGTTTCTGTCTTTATTCTAACAAAAGATGTCTTTGGTAGGAGGAATCACTCTCTCTGTCTAAATGGATGTGTCATCTTCAGTCTGGCTGCCACTCACTGCAGCCACTCCCTCTAATCACACTTGTCTTTTAAAGGGACACTTTAAGCAGAAAAAAAAAGGAAGCGCTGATTTATTGTGAATCCCCAAATTATAACCAACACTGCACAATTTCATTTGGCTTAAGAGTTTAGAGCTGATGTGAAGTAATTTGTCCTCCAGTAATGGAAGTAGAGGGCACTCAGTTTGTTGGATGAATTAACAGGAGCACAGGAAAAAAATCGAAGAGCAGTGAGGATGTTAAATGAGGCTTTCCAGTGATCACAAACTAACCAAAGATCAACACAACAGGTACCACACACACACACACACACACAGGCACACACACACGCATAGTCTTTTGTAATTACTATGTATCATCTATGTATCATGTAGATCTAGTTTAAAGTGACATTATGCAACAGTTGTATCTAAAATAACAGCTTCATTATCACTCTGATGTTACACTGACTCATAATCAAGTGAATGGTGGCTTTGTCATTCCCACCCTGTGCCCTGTACGTCTGTTCTCACACTGTAACTTTGTGCTCCAGGTCAGGAGAAGTGCATTTATAACACTACGTCACTGGATCATATTTCAATGATCTGTGATTTACAGAGTTTCCTGATGGACAGTGAAGTAAATTTAGCTAACCATAGCTGCTGTCTGTCACCCAGATATGATTCAGAATCAAGTGTCAACCTCCATGGCTGGGAATAAAACCAACGTGGAAGTGCTAACAACAGCTAATTTCCCCGTTCATGACAACTGTACCGAGGGTGAAGTTGTAGAGAACTTGTTGTTAAAGTTGTGCAGTGGACACCTTGATTAGGTTGGTCGATGATCCACATTTTTGACAGTTTTTAGATTAGCCAGGAGGTGGAAGGGGCAGGACTGCAAAGAAGGCAGCGGCCAGAACTGCATATTCTGAGATGTCATGTCCATCCTTTACACTGACAGTATCATCACTTTATTCCAAAGATTCAAACCATTACTGATCACAACATTATTTGGTTTAACCTGAAATAACAGATTTTTAGCCACTTTAGGATAGCATAGAAACAAGCTGTGATGACAACAGTGAATTATCATTATCATCCTGACACAGATGAACTGTAGAATTCATTTAGTCAATTAATTATGTAAGTAACTGTAAATTCTGTGTAATTTAAACAAAGTGTATCATATCCAAACATGAATCTAAACATTTAGTTTTTAAAAAAAAAAAAAACACGAGATTTCAACAGATTTATTTGTAAGCAGAACTTTATCAAGTTTGAATTATTTTGAAGTCCATGGGTTCAGATGTGTGGCTTCAATAATCTATAGCTAATTTCCCCGTTCATAACAACTGAGGGTGAATTTATATACAACTCACCTGTTCACATTATATGAAGGCTTAAAGTTATGCAGGATTAACAGTGTGGCCACTTTGATTGACAGGTGGCGTTACATATGGCTTACTAGAGCACCCAGGCGTCATTTGGCCCGGCTGAGGTCCGTCAATGATCCAGATATTTGTAGATATTTAGATTAGCCAGGAGGTGGAAGAAGCACTCATATTTTCACAGGTGACATCACTCTCTCTCACTCTTTATACTGAGACACACTAACTGCTGACTAATGTAGGTACCACACTGACTATGCATGAGTATCTCATACAGCCCCACCTCAGAATACCCAAAATATCTCTCTAACAGGATATGTATTTGCTGAATATGACATATCTGAAAGAGAGTGCTGATAATATGCTGATGTGTCTGAACAGATCTACTGGAAGTCTGTATATTTTGAAAGGCATCCACATCTACTTCCTCTTTATCTTCCTCCAGCCTGCTATGTTGTTGTTGTTCATCTGCTTGACAGGTGAACTAATGCCATGTTTCCCAACACACGCTGTTGTTGAGTGAGACCCTCTCTCTCTTTTTCCTCTCATCTCTTGTTTCTGTTCCTCTCCATCTCATCTGTAGATTGAATCTAAGAATCTCTCTTCTGTCTCTAGTGCATTTCCCAGGAGGAGGGAAGAAGCTCTCCATAATTCATAGGCTGTCTGAGCCTCTTTTTCCAGCACCAACCACTCCTGCTGCTGCCTATCTGCCACAGCTACAGCCTACTGGCATGAACTGGCAGCCAAGGGTACTAAACGACTTTCTGTCAGCAGTTGTACTCTACTGAATAGTGCTTTTTGCTGTGTGGATGGCCTACTTGGTGATGGTGAGCAGGATTTATCTTAGCTGGACACAACAGAAAAAGCCCTCTGCTTAAAATCAAAGTCACATCTAATCCAGCTGGAGCAGCTATTTTAAGTCCAATCAAATTCCTGGCTACACTTTCATGAGCACTGTGTTATTTGAGCTAAACAGATGGAGAGTTGTTTTTATTCCCTCTTTATCATTTAACTCCACTGAGGATACTATGCATGCTAATTGCATGGTATGCTTCCAGAAATAATCAAGCAGACTGAGTGTTCTAATGATGCCTTCTTAGTGAGGATTCCTTATGGAGAGACAGAGATTAGGGTTTCTGTTGACAGTGGTTTCTCACTGCTCGCTTGCTCACCGATCTTTATTCATGCACAAGCATACAACAGTTCAAGCAAAATGAGCAATCCAGCAATATCTCAACACAGAAAAACAAAATAGACACTTAAAGAATTACTGTGGCACAACAAACAAGACAAACAGAGGGGAAAAGGGAGAATGTAAATTCATTGCATTCACCACCACACAACCCATCTAGAACCAGATAATCCATTAATCCTTAATTGCTGTTAAACTAAAACAAATGAACTTTTTTAGTTACTTGAAAGGCTCTGTCTATTGTCAGTATTTAGTTTGTCTGTTCTGGGTTACTGTAGAAACACAGCGTTTCAACATGGCGGCCTCCATGGAAGAGGACCTGCTCCACTGTAGACATGTTAAGTAACAAAAACAAAAAGATTGTTATTTTCAGGTGATACATGCATAAAAAACCATAGTTAGGAGTATTATATTCCACGTCAGCCTTATTCTGAAATATTACACACTGCACCTTTAAGGGCGTCACATGACTTGAATTATTTTTCCAAAAGGTTTAGGGCTGGACTGAGATCATAATTCACACCTGGAATCAAAATGCCTTGCTCAAGACAGTTGAGCAAAGCATTTACTTCCAGCAGCAGTGACCAACAGTGGGCCATTATGGCTATACTGTGAAACTCCTGTATCTGAAGATGAGGAAATGGACTTTAGGGTCCAGTATCTTTCTCAAGGACACTACGACTGGACTTGCAACCTGAGCCGCAGCCATCATATTTGATCAGGAATACCTGTTGTTCCCAATATGTTGTTTTCTTGTTATTTATTTGTAGCTACCCTGGTCAATAAGTTTACATGGACAATATGTCAAATGACTAATGTGAAAGGGATTATGCATAGTGACAAAGTCACAGTCAGTAAATCTAAATTTCACCAACTCTGCATTCCCCAACAGTTTCCCTTTTAGCTTCCCGTTTTCTATGGCCCACAAACTCTGCCGTCATCAATCTGGTTTCCAGCAGCAACAACAGCTGTTTTCAGCCAAAAAAAGTCTCTGATAAACCCACTGTACACTACCTGCCCAGCAGCAAACAGCAGACAGACACTTAGAGACTAGATGATGAGCATAGTAAAGCATTTAGCAGCTGAACAGACATATTTTTCTCAGGAGTTGGTGGAGACCAAACCCAAAGCTAAAAGAGAGTATTGCACTTTGGACACATGGGCATAGATTTGATTCCAAATGAAAGCTACTGTTGCTCTTTGCGTATTGTGTAAATAGGCAAACTGTTTCCTAACACCTTTGCTGCTAACACCTAACACTTATGCTTTTTAGTGCTCATTAACGACGTACCTAATCATTAGGTACATCATTCTTTACATACAATTTCTGAGAGAATGGGACATAAGCTCTCATATCAAGGAGATCGTCATATACAGTTCATAAGGTGAGAATACATCAGATCAAATAAAAATGAAGCTTTCACTCCGCACAGATTCCAGACATTTCACACTGTCCACGAGAAGTGAAAGGTTTAAAACGATCTCAGTGCCCTCCAGATGAAGAGCCGCAGCAGAGTTACCTCACAGGATTTATACAGAACCTCTCCTGTCTCCAGTGCCAGGCCTCAGTGAACCAGCTGCTAGTCTATTAGACTTTACAGATAGCATTTATAATTCATTTAGATGTCAGTTAACCTTCTGCTGCAGATTTGCACAGTCTCTTATCAGTCAGCAGCTTCATCCTTCAACCCCCCCATCTCTAAAAGCTTTCTGTATCTCTCTTTCTTTCACACCCTCCCTACTTCTTTTTTTCCTTTGCAAATGGTTTCCTGTTTTCCTGTTGTCTGTCTTTCTTTCTTTTCTTCCTCTCTTCATGTTAAAGAGTCCCTGGCTCTCTGCAGTCTCCATAGATACGCAGACAGTGGATTTTGCCCAGCCCACTGTAAGACTATCATTCAAAGACACACTAGATCTAGGTCAAACACACCGCTAGCTGCTGCCACTGTTCTGTACAGCTGGCCAAGGTGTTTGGTTTAGAGTTCTGATTGACTTTCCTTATTTTGCATCTGCTCAACAGAAATGTGTTACAGTATTTTGAATGGGTTACAAACACCATGCTGTTTGGATGTTTGGAAGAAGACTTGAAACTGGAGACCATAAACTCACGTGGAAACTGTTTACTGTGGGACTGCCACGTTAGCTTCAATTCACAGACCTGGAAGCTCTTCTACTGTCAGAGCTGTAAACATGCAGTCATATGGAATGACAGGAAACTCAATCCACTGGACAGTTTTTGGTGATGTGATCATCATCAGCCCTACCCATGGGGGAAAACTGCACTATGTCACTGACAGTGTCATGTGTTTATGTATGTGTTCTCATCTTTTAAAAAAAAACTTTTTTTGGACTTTTTCAAGCTTTTTATTTTGACAGAGACAGCTGAAGAGTGACAGGAATGTGGGGCGACGGAGATGGGGAATGACATGCGGGAAAGAACCACAGGTCGAATACGAACCCTGGGGTCTCGCAGCAAGGACTGAGCCTTTGCACATGGGGAAGCTGCTCTACCAACTGAACTAAACATTACCCCTGTTCCAGCACATCTTGATCGTACTGGTTGGTTGCTCTGTTCATGTACCTAAGCCTTGTAGGCGGGTGTAATTCTGTCTGCCGGTGCTATTAGCAACAAGCTAAAAGAGCCTCTTTAATGCCAGCTGGAGGGTGTGAGAGACATACGGCAAGTTAGGTAGTCCATGACCTTTATCAAATCTTTGGCACTGTCTACAAGATGGATGGAATGTTACCCATGTCTGAATTATATCATCAAACTGGCTATAGTTTGACTGGTGTGTGTGTGACCATAGTAAAGGCCTCGTTAGTGCAGGGGCATTATGCTGTTAATACAAACTCAACACTTCCTGTATGTTTCAAAATAAAGTCCTTCTAGCGTTGCAGTGGACATTTCCAGTGTGTAATATTCATGGTGATTTATTAACAGAAATGGAATATATACACTAACTATGTTGTTAGTGTTATATAGTCATCCTATGAAACAAGTCGTTCCATTTTTATTACTTTAGATTTTGCCTTTTTATGTACATATACTGCGGGTCCCCCTACACAGAAGCCACAATCTTGCATGGCACAGTAACGATTTGCAGCTTCTTTGCCAAGCAAAGAAAAAGGATGTGAGGTAGAGGAGGAGGAAGCCGTGTTTACTAGTTGCTAATGGCTAACTTTCTTGTGATTTGAGAAGTGATATTTAGACAAATGGAGTTTATTATTTACAAAAATGGCCAAGAGAGCAGGAGTCTGCATCAAAGAAGAGAAAACAGGAAGAAGAATGAAACGAGAGTAGAGGCGGCAGCTAGGTAGCAGAAACTGGCACCTGGCACCGGTAGTATTGTAATCCACGGTAGTACCGTCGTATAGAATTTCTGGTATAGTAGGAAGCATTAGGATTTGGCACCGCGGAGTACCGTGGGTATCGTGTCACTCTAACTCTGATAACATTAGATTAGATAACATTAGTTTATTAGCTTTGCGTCGCTAATATTAGCTTGTATTAGCATGCGGATGTATAGCATGTATGAAGGCTGTATAAATTTGAAAAACAATTTACACACTAACATAAAATACTTTATTCTGTATAAATTCCCTTAAAATGCTGTATAACTAAAGATTTTGAAATATGAATGTGTTTTACTGTATACAATAACACAGTGGCATCATGGCATATTTTACAGCCTTTTACTGACATGGTTGGCAGTTTTTCATTGTAAAATCTACATTCTTTTACAGTACATCTACAATCATAATTGAGATTAAGATTCTGCATCTTCAAGGTAATAAATATCAATAACACCCAGAAACACTGCACACTTTCACTTTCAAAACTTCAATAACTATATGTCACTCACTGAAAATGTGATGGACACACAGGTCACATGACTTTTTGGGATTGTGTTGCAGTGATGCATCAATTTCATTATTCAAATGTTGATTATATTTTCTATTAAAAATCTGAATCTGCAAAGTAAGTAGTAACCAAGATCCTTTTGAATTGGTTAATATGTGTTTTTAAAGGGATAGTTCACATTGTTTGTGTGTGATTGCATGAGGTACTAATGCATAGTGAGTGTGTTAGACTGCGGTCACCATGCCCCCAGTTTGGAGAAGCAGACAGAAGTCCCTGCAGGGAAGTAGAGCAAACTACTGCTGTGGACAGGGTCAGCAGAAAATCATGTTTTAGCCACATACAAAAGGCCAACCTACAAAAAAAAACAATGATTCCAATGAATCAAACAATGATGTATCCAGGTTGTTGTGGAGAAATTGCTAAAGTCCAAGGTCAATGGTGAGGTCAGAAGTGCCTGAGTCGCTCTCACATTCTGCCCCACTCGTGCTGGTGGAGAGACTTTAAACCCCAAGAACACCACAAATACACCACCATGCTTGGTAAATGCTTTTACCAAGCAGGTGTCATTGTCAGCATATTTTAGTCTGGAGAAACACCTCAACAACCATGCATCAAAAAAACCCAAACTGTCCCTTTAAAGGGTGTTAGTAGGCCTTAATATATAGCCAGGCATGCAAGGTTTCTCCCTGCTTCCAGTCTTTATGCACCTCCCAGCTAGGCAACTGGGCCACAATCTCCTTTCATGTGGCATGAGCTTGTCTCTGTCAGTGGGGAGCCACAAGTGACTGATGCTATCTCAGTTGAGTGCTGACGAGGCCATTCTGGCCTGATCATCAATCCTGCGGGTAGCTTCGGTGAGGCCAAACCATGGCAGTGTAATCACAAATCTATATACAGAAATGACGCAGCTGTTACTATTATTATTACAGAGGCTTCCCAATGCGCCTCTCTTGACTCCTCTGAGTTTGAAGTCTGAAGGTAGTTGGGCTAAAAATAGCTTCCCCCACCCCACACATAATCACAAACTCTCCACACTCACACACACAAACCAACCCCTCTATCAAGACAGCAGCAAAGGCATCAGGTGGAGTTAAAAAAGGACACATCCAGACTCTGCTTTAAAAACAGCAAAAACAGAACTACAACAAAGCAGCTGACAGGCATCAGGACTTCTGATGGCTAATAATAGACCCTGCAAGGATTAAAGGCTTCACTTCAATAATATGCATACAGCACGGTTTTTGGAGGTCACCACTTCAGATTATACCAGATAGCTGAGGCACCCTGGTAAGTCACCTGGTGGAGCGTGCACACCATGAACTGAGGCCGAGTCCTTACTGCAGCAACCAGAGGGTTTGGTTCCAGCCCAGAGGCCCTTTGCTGCATGTCACCCCACCCCTGTCTCTCTCTCTTTGACTGCCCTTTCCTGTATCTCTCCAGCTATTATTATAATAAATGTTTCAGGATTATTTATTTTTTAATCAGGATTTATTAAAGCAATATGATTTGTTATACAGTGTGGTATATATGTATATGTATGTATGTATATTTCCACATGTATTTGTTATGAATACACTACTTATGATAGAAAACTAGGAATTCGACAACTTTGCTAACAACTAACAATCTTCTCCTCGGTCATTATGTCCATAGAGGCTGCTGAGCACAGATACATTACCTGCTTTTGCCCAGCTCCAGTTCTGGCATGACATCAGCTCTTTACAATGTCAGTGTTCCCCCATGCCCCGTCCTGTAAACCTCCTCCTCTTCCCAGTGGTCCAGAACACCTGAGGTACACAAACACTCCCCCCAGTGCACTGAACTCACAGTCCGGGAAACTCGGCTAACAAATTGAGCTAACATTAGCTAACAGCAGCTACAATTGGCGGCAGTTTACTTCACTGCCCATCAGGATGAGCATGAAGCGAGCCACCTGTTCAAATTCACCAGCATGGGGACTGAACATTTTCATCATTTAATGAATGCTTATGATGCTCTGTGTCTGTTGTGTGTACAGCTCGGTTTGCTGACCATAAATGGCCAAATGATCAATTCATCCAGCTTTGACCTTTGGATCCATTTACTGAACTAAAACAACAGTTCAGTTGTGTGGCCCAGGACGCTTAGCCAAACGTCAGGTGGACGTTTGGCTAAGCGTCCTGGGCCATACTGAAGGACCGCCCACTCAACCTGGACATCCTGTACACATGAGCCACTGATTTCATTTGGTTCACTATGATTCTCTCTTAACTACCAAGATGTAGTGTGTTTGTGAGCACACTGACTGTCTGAACTGATCTCACCACTGAACCAGTAACCAACACATCCCTGGCCTTGAGTGTAGTTGTATGTGAGGGGGTGAGGGGAACTAATTCTTTGAGCCTTCTTGTAAATTTTGCAAATGGAAAGCATGAAGTTACAGTACTCTTTCTTTGTCTGTTCATCCCGACATATTGGCTGTTATTACAGGAAGTATTTCAAATAGTAGTGAGCAACTTAGCGTGAAGACACAGCTACGTGTGCTGAGAGGATTGTAGCGACCACTCGCTAAATGTTCGACATCACTGAGAGCTGCTTCTTCTCTTTCAATCTGACAGACTGGATCATAATGACAAATCCCGCTTAAATCAATATGCACAAAATCAGACCATTTTCAGCCCGTAAACCAACCAGCGCTGCAAAACCAGAAAGTCTAAGTCAATTTACTTTTCAATGGAGTGTTACAATTGTGAAATATCTTCTGTTAGCCAGAGGGAGTTGAATCGATGACAGAATTACTCAGCTAACATCACACAAGTATCTTAGAGATCAAGGTGAACCACCGTCAAATTGCTTGTGTGTGCACACACCTGGCCAATAAAGTGATTCTGATGGTGAAAAGACAATATCAAATTACAAGACATGTAGGAAGCAGTGTTTTTGGAGCTTTATAGGTATTAGTGTTTAAAGTCGGCCTCCGCGGCTTCGGTTTTGACCATTTCATGAAAACATCTGTCTTTGACAACTTTATGGCCATGAAATATTGAATTAGCACACGGGAGATTAGTCACTTCTATAAACAATATGCTGTTTTCAGTCTGATAATCACCTTAATTCTACTTTTTTTTCTATTTTTTTTTAGACAAAATCTGTATGTGTGAGATTATTACTGACATCTTGTCACATTGTTACATTTGATATTATCTGAACGCTGTCATCACAACACCAGTCGGGCCTATCACATCACATTTTTTGCAGCTGATGAATATGTCAGAATAAAAACTTGATTAGCCAATGACAACACATCCTGAGCTTCCGTGCGGCACACAGGCCTTTAGAATCACCTGAAACTGGGATTACACAACTGTTGTTCATCTACGAACAACAACCTGTTCGACAGCACGGCCACAGTATGGAGGAGCGACTCCTGCTCTCCACCAGTCTCACCATCCGCCTCTTATGGAGCTCAATGCGGTTGTTATTCTACCGTCCGTGGAACATTTACAGACAGACAGGTTCCGCTAGAATTAGCCCGGGATGAGGATGATATGCGGGGCAGTGGAGCAGGAGCAGGCGGAACCGACGCCCGTCTGCCTCCCGTAGACACGACCGACCAAACACGACCGTTCTGTGCACATATACATGATTTCACAGGCTGTCATGGGAACAAATGGCTCGTCTTACCGGTCCCCCTCCTCTTCAGAGAGATGTTCTTCCACAGCAGGAGATGGAGCTGGTGCAGGAATCCCATTTTTGCCTCCCACTTCTGCTTCACTATGTCCTAAATTTAACAAATTAGCATACCGGCGGTGGCCTGTAACCGGATTTCATTAACCGGGGAATTTCTATCCCGTCCCCTGGCATCCCGTCCCAGCCTGTCCCGATGCTGAAATGTGTCGGCCTTGGCTGGTAATCACCTTATATTCACCTTATTTGCTCAGTTTGTTGCACCGGAAAAAAAATGTTTTATTCACCAGTGATTGGCGCTAAAAGTCGTAACGGGACTGTTTGTGTTCCGTGTGTCATCCCCCGTGTGTCGGTGAAGCGCCGCGGACTCCGTTCAGCTTTATAGTGCAATGTAAAGAGAAGGAGCAGGAAACCGGAGGAGACAACCCGGTGTGAAGCTAGCTACAGTAATGGAAGCTAACCACTTCCGGCGTGGACTCCAAAATAAAAGCCCTCCTGACGTGATTGGCGCACTTTACAGTGCACATAAAGGAAGCTGTGCAGGTCCACACTGCTGTTGGAAGAGTCTGAAAAAGAGAGAACCTCCACCGAAAAATCACGTTAATAAAACAGATACAAAACACACAGACAATATTACTATCTATAAATATGATAAAAGTCAGTCCTCAGGTTTGCTGTGTGATATGTGATTAAACACAATAATTATTCTTTAACATACATCATCTCAACACACTGTAAATATCAGTTTAAAACTAGACTTTCACATAAGAACCCTGATGAGACATGTTCTCAGGAGCGGGACAAACAAGACCCACGCGGAGGCCTTCATCATGTTTGGTGATGTTGTGTCTTGAGCACAATACAAATGGCACAAAGCAAAGTCATCTAATCCAAGAGTTGAACTCAGAGGTGAAATCTGCTTCCTGACGCTACTTAAAAGCTCCAACACTCATGACACAGAAAACACACTGAGGTGGAAATCCAAACTAAGAAGCATCATAAATCATGGAATGTGTCATTTGTCTCTTAATTCATATTCATATTCAAATTCATATTCAATCATATGATAGCGCTAATTTGAACTGATTGTCTGTTTGTCACTGTCTATACACAATGTAGGTCAATTTGGCTCAAAACATAATGGATGTGACTTTTTTCAACACAATAGGAGGTTTAGACGATCACAGAGATGTGAGCTGTATCATGTTAACCAGACTGAACCAAACAGCAGAGTGAGAAGCCATTCATAGAGTTTAGTCTGTACACATCCATACAGTCCTGACAGGAGGCCTAATTAGACAACAAGTGGAAGGAGCTTTGTGGGTGAACCAGGCTTCACTAAATAAACCAAAGACTGAAATATCAAGCATGTTAACAGACCTACAAGTTTGGCTTTTAAAGCTCATCACTCCTACATTTGAGTGACAGACACAGCGTTAACCTGATGTATTTACACTATACATCATCTTCACTGCTTCTTTCTCTTCATTGTTCTTCAGAAACCAGTTGTGTTAGGCTTAGGGTTGTCCTAGAGCACCTCCACCTGGAGGAGAGGAGCAGTCAGTGTCACGCTACATATACAGTAAACTAACAGGTTTTTAAAAGACAACATTCATTTAAGGGTATTGGTGTGAATGCGAATAACAAAATATCTTCCAATAAATATCAATACTCAAAAAGATGTCCATGTTAAAACATGTAAACCTAAATGTTAAATAATGAACTTGGTTGGAAAAAGTATTGTTGAAACAACATGTTATGGCCACTGGCCTGTTTTAGTTTTGTTTCTCTTTTTCTCCCTGCCTCTTTCACTCTAGGTTCGGCCCATATTTTCCCGGTGTGCTGGTGAGTAATCAGATTCACCTGTGGCCACTCAAGTGGGCAGGGGTATATGACTGGAAGGCGGAGCCGGCATCTCTTTCTCTCTCTCTCACACCCTTCCAACGGGCACTCGTTTATTATTTTATTATTATTATTTTTTATTTTCTGAGTAATCCTGGGTGGGGATATCATTCTCTGTTGGGGGTGGGCATTGAAGTTCAGGCTTTAAAGCTGCCTCTGTCACAGTCATTCTCTGCTCCGACCACTCCAGCCTCCCGGTTTCACATCCTAATTACCTGTGGATTTAAACCCCCCGTTTCCCCTTCTCCAGTGCCAGATTGTTAATGTACTATGCAACCTACTCTCCAGCGTTTTTCTTATGTGCCCTTCAGTTTCGACCCCCGCCCGTTTCTGGACCCTGCTCTTGACTTACCCCTTTGGATTGTTTGCCTGCTTCACCTGACTGATTTCCTGTGTACAGAACCTCTGCCTGGAATTAAAGACTGGTTACCTTCTGTGTTTGCCACCCGAGTCCTGCAGTTGAGTCCTGCCTCCGCACCTTGTAATAGAACAATCTGGCAGACATTGCGTTGCGGACTATACTATAGAGTTTCACAGCGCACACTAGCGGCCAACAGCAGGTGGAACTCTGCGCTTTCCTTCATGGTCTCTCCGCCGCCATTAAAGACCTCCTTGTCCCTCTTGATCTTCCCTCCGACCTTGACTCACTTATCGCCCTCGCCATCCGCACTGACAACAGATTGATGGAGAGGGAGAAGGATAGGGGCCAGCGTGCCGTAGCATCTCCCGGGCACACGACGCCATTGTCGGGTTACTCGCCACAGTGCTCCAGTGGTGTTGGGAAATTCGACTCTTTTTACTGACTCGGATCTTTTACTCTCGGACAGTAAATTGAACAAATCTTTTTTTGAGTCATTTCGTTCATTTTTACAGCAGGGGGCGCTGTTAGCCCTCTTGTGGGCGTGTAAAAAAGGCCGCTGGTCTCAAACACTTAACACTGAAGGCAACACGGTTTGCTTCAGCTGACAAAGATAAACAAAATGTCACAAGCAATTCAAACCATATGAAAACCTAGCAAAGTAAATCCACACCACAATAAAGTGACTGTGTCCTGTATCCTCCCTGTCATTGTTGATTAACACGAACGTACTGCTCGTCACACAGCCTGAACTGCCTGTCGCCTGACAAATGAACGAACCAGATGAACGAGAATGAACGAGAGAGCGAACCGTTCGTTCGCCTGTCACGTGACAAATGAACGAACCAGATGAACGAGAATGAACGAGAGAGCGAACCGTTCATTCGCCTGTCACGTGACAAATGAACGAACCAGATGAACGAGAACGAACGAGAGTGAACCGTTCAATCGCCTATCACGTGACAAATGAATGAACCAAATGAACGAGAACGAACGAGAGAGCGAACCGTTCATTCGCCTATCACGTGACAAATGAATGAACCAAATGAACGAGAGAGCGAACCGTTCATCCGCCTATCACGTGACAAATGAACGAACCAGATGAACGTAAAACTCAGTTTGACAATTAAGTAAAACAAAAAGTAACAATTAATAAGTTCCTTAAAATGTTTACATAGTGCATTTATTGTGTCCAAAATGTGACGATGATGATTATTATTATTATTATTATTATTATTATTATTTGTAGTAGTAATAGTAGTAGTATTGTTGTTATTGTTATTATCACATTTGTTGTCATTATTATTATTATTATTATTTCTTATTTTCTTATTTTTATTTTTTATTTTTATTTTTTTATTTTTACTGGTTACCTTCTGTGTCTGCCACCCGAGTCCTGCCTCCGCGCCTTGTAATAGCCTCGAGTCCAGCACGCTCCAGAAGATAGGTAGGTACTGGGGGAAATTGTTGTTTGTCACGGCTGTGCTCTGTCTGTGTGTGTGTAGGGGACATCTGACATTACACTTATTGCGTCAGTTGCTAGGAGACAGGTTTGCTCATGGCTAAATTGTGTGCAATTTAGTTGTGGCAGGTATGGCAGTGTTCAACATTAACGAGTTTGTTGAGAATCCTTCGCTTGGACAGCTCGACAAATGTAAAAAGAGCGAGCTACGTGAGCTTGCTGAGCATTTTGGTGTAGCTGTCTCAAGTTCCCTTGTAAAGGCAGAGTTAAAAGTGGTTATATTGGACCCGTTACTTGCTGAAGGGATACTTGGCTTACGGGACGGGTGGGGCTGTGGCAGCAGCATCTGCTGGCGATGGCCAGTATGATCCTCTAGTGGGGGAGGCGAACGAACGGCTGAGCCTCAGTTGGCCGGGGTTACACCTGCTGCGCGGGGTGGTGGAGTGGAAGTAAGACCGCTCACATTGCCACAGTTTGTCCCGCACTCAGTCATCTCCCGGATCTAGGTTAGATTACCGGTTAAAAAGGTACGCTTAGCTCGTCTCCAGTTGGAGAAAGAGGAGCGGGAGTGCGAGTTTCAGCTCCGGAAGGAGTTGGAGCTCAAAAGGTTGGAGGCAGAGACTGTCAGGCCGGAACTCAAAAGAGGACTCAGATGCAGAGTTGATCGGAGAGCGGTTTTATTAGCTCACAAATATCCTCGCCTGAGTGAGGCTATAAAAAGGCCTAAACTAGGGAAAACAGAAAATCACTCCTAAGGAGGAAAAAAACACTAAACTTCTCTATTTAAGATTAACGAACTCAAAATCACTCTCAAGGAGGAAAAACAAAGGCTATGAAACTTTAACTTAGGGTGCTCCAACGAGGCTGAAAAATAAAACACTATGCTATACACAAAGAAACAAAAGACTAGACTACAAAGTTACAACACAAAATCACTCTTACGAGGAAGGGAAAACAAAAGAGCACCAGAGCTATGATACCTGAACTGTGGACTATGAAAAGACGGCTTGGGTGCACGCTACACGAGACGAAGACACTTCGGCACGGGACAAGGGGAAACACAGACTATATATACACACATGAGGGAAATGGGGAACAGGTGGAAACAATCAGGGCGGGGAAGACAATCAGACTGGTGACACATGAGGAAGGGCAAGTGACCTGAAACGAGAGGAGAGTTATTTCAAAATAAAACAGGAAATGACAAGACACAACAAAAACCCAGCTTGACCTCACCGCGGTGTGACAATACTCCTCCCTCTAGGGCCGACTCCTGACGGCCCAGGCTGGTCAGGGTGATCTCTATGGAAGTCCTCGATGAGAGTTTGGTCCAAGATGAATCGGGAGGGGACCCACTGGCGCTCCTCTGGTCTATAACCCTCCCAGTCGACCAAATATTGTCTGTCCCGACCTCGACCCGACCTGCGCGTCGCCAATAGTTTGCAGACCTTGTACACCGGGCCGCCATCAACGACCTCTGGAGGTGGTGGGGGTGGGGGGGTCGGAACCATTGTGCTCTCCCGGACAGGCTTGACCTGGCTGACGTGAAACGTGGGATGGACTCTGAGGGACCGGGGAAGACGAAGGCGAACGGCTGCAGGTCCTACGGTCTTTGTGATCGGGAAAGGCCCCACCAACCGTGGTGCCAATTTCCGAGACAGATCCTTAAGTCTTAGGTGTTGGGTAGATAGTGATGAAGAAAATATATTGACACATAGAAAACTTGAAGCCAAATGGTAACCGTCTGGGCCCAGCCTGTAACACCTACTGTGCTGCCCCCGCCCCACCTTTGGAGAGATCAAAACAGATGCCGTAAAGTAGAATCTCAAAAGATTTGCTTACTGATCAAAATAAATAGTTAATGCACATTTATAATGAAAAAAACAAAACAAAAAAAACACAACAGAGTTAAAATGATGCAATAACTAGAACAAAGAAAAAAAAGAGAAAAAAAAACCTTTAAAAAGTCTTCCAGAAGCAACAAAACAACGATTAAGTCAAGAGATTTAATTTGTACTGTTTTGTAAATGTGTTTATGTTTGTCATTTCATGTGTGTCTGTCTGTTACGACTGTGAAAAGGAATATCTTCTATATTTTTTATCTTAGAGGGTTACTCTGATAAAACGACAATCTGAGGTTACTAAAAAGAGTATTGTTGTATTGTTGAGTATTGTTTATGGGTCAAAATGAAATGGTTTTGAAGTGTCTCACTACACAGGCAGAGCAAGGAGGACAAATGGCAGAGGAACACTCAGGATAAAGAAGTTCAGAACAAGTTGTGAAACTAGAAGTCATTCACACCTTGGACCAAGACACCTTCCTGAAACAAAAGCACTGGGAATTCTTCAATTGGTGAGCCAAACTTTTGGTGAATTCTAAATTGCAATTTGCAACAACCCAGTCAAAGCCCACCCTGTCTATGGCACCTCCAGCAGAAAGGCCAACAAATTTGATTTGGGCTTTTCCTATTAAATTGGAAAAGTTTGTTTTAGTCTCATTGACAGGTTAATGGTATTTCCATATGCCTACTTGCTTGTCATCTAAACTAGTGTACTGTCTATTACACACCAGATCCTGCATTTCTAGACAACCCTAGATAACGCACTAGCGGTGTTAGCAGCCTTGATCTCTGCAATGCATCCTTTACTGTTCTTTTAGTCTATAGACTAGACTCTGACCAATCTTTCATACCTTTTGAACATGATACATGATAAATGTGAGTTTATGTTCTCACCCAGAACCATAACTCTTCAACTCTTCTTACAGAACTATTGCTTATTTTCTTATGGATTAGATCCTGTAGAATGGAGATTTTCATAATAAGCTTAACAGGAACGAGACAGGAAAATATGTCTAACAGTTTCTTAACACGTCACACACTCATAAAATTCAAAACACTTCACACTTCACAAAATTCTATTCTTAACCCTGCTACACTGGTACCTATGGAGAATGATGTGATCCTCATAACCTCATGTTATTATAGGTTCCTCTAAACCTTACCCTGACACTACACTACAGAACCTTCTTTCAACTCAACTCTGATTTTGTTTTCTAAAACTGATGGCTCTACTCATAGAGAGAATGGAGTGCCATATGCAGGGTATGCAAGTTGTGAACATTTTTCAATTATCAAAAGCATTGCCCTGCCATCCTCAAGCTCCGCCCAAGTAACTGAGATATATGCACCAATGAGACCAGATCAACAGCAAAGGTATAACTGTTCATATATAACAGATTCCATATATGCATATAAGTGTCTATGTATTTTCAGTGTTTACATTGATTGTTAAACTTAACAATATGGAAAACTGAGGATTATTGCATTCTCAGGGACATCCATTAAAATTGGCAAAACACTGTTAAATTGGTGAACTGTTAGGTGCATGCCAACTACCATCACCTGTTGCTGCTGTTAAGTCTGGTGCAAACTTCAAATCAATGACTATCTTTTCAGGCAATGCCTTGGTTGACCATGCAGCCAAGTGAGATGCCAGAATTGTCTTTTGATGTCTAGGTTCTATCCCACACCTGCTAACGACTTTGCTTCTCCTCATGACGTAGCCTTTTACAGGAGGCTGCTGATGTAAAGAAACAATGGTCTTGGTTCTCTCATGGTCTTAAATATGTAAATAACCTATGGGTCCACAATGACGGCCGCATTGTGGCACCCACACATCTCTTCCCGTGGTTAGCTCACATGTAACATAGCTTGTCACATGTGACTAAAGGGGGGATGTGTCTGACAATGTTGGAAGACTGGTGCTCCAAAATTTCTAACTTATGTACAAAAGTAGTGTGAAAATGCCTAATTTGCCACATAACCTGGGTAGAACTGTACAGACAACGGTGTCGACTCATCCTTCCCCACAAGAACTTTTTGAAACCAAGCATATGGATGTTATCTATAAGAAAATGTGATTAGTATGGAAAATTCTAATAATAATCTTGTACGTATGTGTTTTGATCAAACTGGCAAGAAGCCAGGAACTGCGAGAAAAATGGACACTAGTTCCACAGGAAAATGCCTGCTGAAAGACATTGTTCCCAGATTTCACATTCCACAGAGCATCAACTCAGACAGAAGTCTGAAATAGATGTTGCTGTTGCTTCTGGCTTTGATGTCAATGAGTTCAGCACCCACTCCAATGACTATATCAAACAACTCAGTGCTATGCATGAAGAATATGGGTCTCCATGCAATGGTTGAAGCCATAATGTTTTTGTTCTGCTCTAACCTCTGCTGTTCAGCTGTTCCACAGAAAAGTAAATGCTGTCCAGTCCTCCCCTAGTGACAAACTGTGTCACAACCTCCATCCAGGGGACTGAGTCTGAGTCAACAGAGAGTTCCAAAGGAAGAACACCTGAAAGCCGCGTTGGTATAAAACACCAACATTTCCTGCTGACCACAAACATGGCAGTTGTCTGTGAAGACCACTCCATCTGTATCTACATATCCATGGAGGAAAACATCTCCTCCACCAGAGATCAACAAGACCCCTCATCACACTTTGGGTCCTCCTTCTTCATCCTGTGGGTCCTCACTCTTCACCCTGTGAGTTTTCCCCCCTCACCACCAACAGATCCATAGGATGTTGGTCACATCCCTGGGAAAGATCTCCTCTAAAGGACATCGCAGGCCTAGAGTCCCAGAAGAAGATGTCTGATAACCACAGTCATCAGAGGAGCAGAAGGACATCGCAGGCCCAGAGGCCTAAAAGAAGACGCTGGTCAACCACATCAGAGGAGCAGAGCAACAACTGGATTATGACACCGGACAACCACATCAGAAGAGCAGAGCAACAACTGGATTATGACGCTGGACAACCACATCAGAAGAGCAGAGCAATAACCAGATTATTCGTAAGAAAAATCCACAACCTCCAGATACCATGAAAGATGGTACGAGCCACAACCCTAACCTACCTCCAATTTAAAAAATGATAGCCCAAACCCTAGGAACTACCACGTATTGCACATACGTATGTACTGTATCCCACACAGTACAGGAAATAGACTCTTAGTGATGGTTTTGTCCATAAATCCCTGTGAAACTTCAAACTTCAACGCCACTTATGGACATTGTACTTGTTCCCTCTCTTGGCACACGGGACAACCATTCTACAAACAACTCCATGCCAACCGCTTTTATTGCAACACTCCTAACCCTGTTATCATTCAAATGGTCCCAAAGACATTAAAATGGCATGAAAGAAACCCTTTCACCAAAGAACATTCAATATGACTCCACAGTCATTACATCAGAGAATTTAATTGTTGAGTCCAGAAGATGAATCTTTGCTCTATACCAGCACCCAAGAGGGTATACTGGGTTTAGGGCATAAAAGCATATGGACAATTTCCAAATGATGGTTTGGAATATGATTCAAATGAATGTGTTACCATGCAAATCCTCTCTGTGCCACTTACTATACCAAGAAACTGGTATACCATGGAATGTATAATGAATGGATGTCATATCTGCAGTGTCCCCACAGGTTCCTAGAGAACCATTATGAAGGTCATTGTGTTGGCTCTGACCCTCGTCATCTTGACAGTTTTGCCCCTTGTCCTGGCAGATCTGAACAAGACAAGAATCGTTGTGTACCTGAAGTGGACTGAACAATAACTGAGTGATCAAACAAGCCTTTTGTAATAACACGGTTAACCCTGTTAATCAAAAGTCATGCTGTTGAGCTTTAATCCTTAGTATTATAATTATGATTGCAAAAAAAGATCAAGGTAACTCCACTGAGCTGGTCCCTAGATCAAGGTAACCCCTACGGAGCTGGTCCTTTGTTCGAGGTAGTACATTGGGGATGGTGAAGACTCCACCTAGGTACTACCCCAACCCCATGATGTGGATTCTTACCTTTTGTCCATCTGTCCCTGACTTGCAAACCTAAAGGTGTATCCTGTTGTGACCTACCCCCCCTTCTCTCCCCCTGCTCTTTGTTGTCCTTCCTTTCCCGTACCCTCCCTACCTTTTGCTCCATCCCCATTTACATATGGCTGTTTTCTGTATAAAAGTGTTGTTCATTTGCTCTGGGTCAACTCACTGGATCAGATACCCTCTGTGACCGTCAGTTCACCAGTGTGCCGGCATGCTTCTTAATAAACACACCACCACAGCAAACCTCTCAACTGGGCTCGATGATTTCTTCGACAATAGCCATACCTTCTGTCCTGGCTGGTAATTGGGTGCTGGGCGTCTCTTCTTGTCCGCCACTTGCTTCACCCGGTCCCCCTGGCGGAGCAGGACTTGTCGGGCGGCTGCCATATGCGTCGGCACCGGCGAATCTGGGCGTGAGTGGAGGGCACTGTGACCTCTTGTTCCTGGTCTGGAAAAACTGGGGGGGTCATAGCCATACACACACTTGAAGGGTGAAAAACCTGTGGATGAGGTGGGCAGTGTATTATGCGCATACTCTACCCAGACCAGGTGTTTGCTCCATGTAGAGGGATTCTGTGACACCAGACACCGGAGGCCGGTCTCCAGCTGCTGGTTAAGGCGCTCGGTCTGGCCATTAGTCTCTGGATGGTAGCCGGAAGTTAAGCTGGTTGTGGCTCCTAAGTGACGGCAGAACTCCCTCCAGAACCCTGAGATGAACTGGGGCCCCCGGTCTGAAACAATATCTTTTGGAATTCCATGAACTCTGACAATGTGGTTAATTAAGAGATCAGCGGTTTCTTGCTGTGGGTAACTTGGGCAAGGCTATGAATCTGGCCATCTTAGAAAATCTGTCAACTATAGTGAGAATCGTAGTGTTTCCTTGAGACACCAGGAGCCCCGTAACGAAGTCCAATGAGATGTCCGGCCAGGGTCTGGAGGGAATGGGAAGTGGTTGAAGGAGTCCCATCCTTTCCCCTGAGGATGTATGCCTCAATGTACTCCCAGACGTCCCGTTCCATAGCTGGCCACCAGAATCTCCGGGAGATTACGAACATAGTTCGCCGTACCCCCGGATGGCATGACAGCCATGACGTATGAGCCCATTGGATCACCCGAGGTCGCTGAGCAACTGGAACATATAGTCGGTTTTCTGGGCAACCTCGAGGAGGGGGGCTATCGCCGTTAGCCTGTCGCACCTCATTTTCTATGTGCCAAGTTACCGCTCCAACCACACAGTTTCGTGGAAGGATAGGTTCTGGTTCCTTGGCAACAGGCTCGGGGTCATATATTCAGGACAAAGCATCGGGCTTGGTATTCTGGGACCCCGGCCTGTAAGAGAGGGAAAACAAGAAACGGTTAAAGAACAGTGACCACCTGGCCTGGCGTGAGTTCAGCCTTTTTGCATTTCTTAGGTACTCAAGGTTCTTGTGATCAGTCCAGACGATGAATGGCACCTCTGACCCCTCCAGCCAGTACCTCCACTCTTCCAACGCCACCTTGACTGCGAGGAACTCTCGATTGCCAATGTCATAATCCTTTCCGCCTTGGTCAGTCGCCTGGACAAGAATGCACAAGGGTGCATTTTGCCATCCTGCTCCGCCCGCTGGACAGCACTGCTCCGACCCCTTCGTTTGAGGCGTCCACCTCCACCACGAACTGGCGCCGAGGATCTGGCATCGTGAGGATGGGTGCGGTGGTGAACCAGGTCTTGAGATCATTGAATGCTGCTTCGGCCTCTGGAGTCCACTGGAACTGGGTCTTGGTCGAGGTCAGAGCATGTAGGGGGGCCGCGATGGAACTGAAGCCTCTGATAAATCGCCTGTAAAAGTTGGCAAATCCTAGGAATTGCTGTACCTTTTTGCGATTATCAGGGATTGGCCAATCAGCTACCGCTTTAATCTTAGCCGGGTCCATCTGAACTCTTCCAGGGGCTACAATGAAGCCCAGGAAGGAGATGGTGGTGGCATGGAACTCACTCTTTTCAGCTTTAACGTATAACTGATTGTCAAGTAAACGGCGGAGTACCAGGTTAACATGGCGTTTGTGGGTCTCTAGGTCAGAGGAATAAATTAATATGTCGTCGGTTTTCCACTCATCCCCCTGTCTGATTCTGATTAAATGGTATGCGTTTCTGAGATCGAGCTTGTTGTAACTGATCGAATACTGAGTTCATAAGCGGCAAGGGGTATCTGTTCTTGACCGTGATTTCATTAACAGGACTATAATCTATACATGGTCGAAAGCACCCATCTTTCTTCCCGACAAAAAAGAAGCCTGCTCCCGCTGCGGATGATGAGGGTCTAATCCAGGGGTATTCAATTAAAAGTCCCCAAGGTCCGGTTATTACATTTACAAGTAGAAGGTCCGAGCGAAAGTCAAGGCCACATTTTTAAAAAGTAACTAATTGTTTAAGTTTTTACTTAAGTTGCGAGATATTAGACACATATTCAATCTCTTATCATAAATAAAAGTAGTTCCCACTTTGAATCAATGCCACGGTCTCGGAACAAATTAAGCAAACAGGCTTGGAGCTGCCAGCAGGGAGAATGAACAGATATTTAGTTGTCCATTCATCATTAAAACAACGATTTTCAGTATCTACTTTCCTCTTTTTAGAACAAGCCATGTCTGCGTTCAGCCTTGCTCTCCCTGCAGGGTGTCCTTGGCTACCGCTAATCCGTGATCCCCGGTCTAATCAATCCTGCCTTCAGGGAGGAATCAATATAGTCTTTCATGGCCTCTTTCTCTGGCCCTGAGATGGAGTATAAACGTCCCTTTGGAATCGGGGCGCCGGGGACGAGATCGATGGGGCAGTCGTATGGTCGGTGGGGTGGTAGGGAAGTGGCTTTAACCTTGCTAAAAACCTCTCCAAGGTGATGGTAATCTGTGGGTACCGAGCTCAGGTCCGGTAGTAGGAGGAACAGATGCATTGTTAATCACAGTGTGTCAGACCTGGACAGGAATGAGGACTCAGACGCAGAGGATATAACGATTAAGCACACTTTATTGAAGTCAAGTCTTCTTAGAAGAGTGACGAAATGAAAGGGCTATGTAACTCTGTCTATTCTTAAGAGACCTGGCTAAAATGACAGGGCATAAACACTTCCCAAAAGAGGGAAAAACACATTAAAGGGAGGGAACAAGATTATATACAAACAAGGAAAACAGAAGACTATTCTAGAAATGAAACTCTCACAAGGAGGAAAATAAAACACTAGATAATAAACATAAAACGCTCCTCTTAAAAGAGGAAGAAGACAACAACTTACGTGGCAAAACAATTTCTTTCTTTCGGCAAAACGGACTGTGACAATGAGGGCTTAGGTGAACGGACAAGACGAAACACTTTGGCACAAGACAAAGGGAAGACGTCGACTAAATACACATGAGGGAAATGGGTAACAGGTGGAAACGATCAGGGATCAGGTGAGACAGACAATCAGACCGGTGACACATGAGGAAGGGCAAGTGACCTGAAACGAGAGGAGAGTTAGATTTCAAAATAAAACAGGAAGTAACGAGACAAAAACCCAAGACAGGACAAACCTCACCGCGGTGTGACACAGTGATGGGTTTCTGCTGATCTTCATTCACAGCCCTGTGGTTAGTACCGCTCTCCCTCCACCCCTGAATGTGGCCAGTTCTCCAATCCACCACTGGGTTGTGCTGCATGAGCCAGGGAAACCCTAGCACAATAGATTGAGATAAAGAGTCACATAGAAAAAACACCATAGTCTCTTCGTGTCCCTGAATTTCCCATTTTACGGGTTCGGTGCTGTGTGTGATGGAAAATAGGTCCTGTCCGTTAAGAGCCTGGGCCCCCTGGGTCGGGTGAATGCGATGGGTAGGTACTTTGAGTTCATGGGCTAATGTCCAGTCCATAAAGCTTTCATCTGCACCAGAGTCTATGAGGACCCCTACCGACTTGGTAGAGGTCTGATAGGTCACTTGGCCCTGGATCTGACAATGTGAGGACTTGTGAGAGTTTTGCAGACTCACCTTGGGTCTTTTGGCGGGACACTCGGTGGTTCACCTCCCCGCAGTAAAAACATCTGCCCTCCTGTTGTCGTCGTCGTCGCTCTTCTAGAGTCAACCGTGCTCTCCCCAGCTGCATGGGTTCTGTGGGGTGAACCTGAGTGGGTGGTGGAACGGAAACCGTCCCCGGTCGTCCCAGTCCCGGGTCTCCCTCAGGTCTGTTAGACCGTGGACTACTCAGTTGGGGCTGTCGTAATTCCTGTACCCTGTAGTCAGTACGTATCGCGAGGGCTATGAGCGCCTCTAGGGTGGTGGGTAAATCCAAGGGAATCAAAAGTTTCTGGATCTGTGCCGACAGCCCCTTCAAAAACATGTCATATAAAGCAGTATCGTTCCAACCACTCCCTGCCGCCAACGTACGAAAACGAATGGCGTAGTTACACAGTGTCTTGGCCTTGGACCAGGTAGCTCAGCTCTCTAGCTTTCTCTCGGTCGGTGGAGACGGGGTCGAAATTCTGTAACAGTGCCCGTCTGAAGTCCTCAAACACCGAGCAAAGCGTGGCTTGTCTGGCCCATTCAGCTGTAGCCCAGAACCTCGCCCTCCCGGTGAGGTGTGAAATGACAAATGCCACTTTCGCTCGATCTGTGGGAAAGGCCTGGGAAAAGAGCTCAAAGTGAATATCACAGGTCGTGAGGAAAGGTCGACAGAGACCAGGTTCTCCGGAGTACGGTTCCGGAGATGCCAGGCGAGGGCCAACCGATGGTGTGCGGGGTTCGGGACTAGGAGCTGCAACTGCCGTGTTCACGGGAGCTGGGGGCTGAATGGCAGTTTGTCGCAGCTGCGTGGTTAGCTCCGTTATCTGGCTTGTTAGGGGTGTCAGGTCCTACCCAGTACCTGCTACAAGACGAGAACTGCGGTGATTTCTGGGCATGACAGGCTATTACTGCTGTTTTTGTCGAAGTTTCTCTGTGATAGTGGCTCCTCTAAGTTGTGTAGTCCTGTGGTCCTTTTCATGTGGGATGATGAGTTCCAGCATGCTTTTGACGCTGCCAAATCCCTCCTTTGTAGTGCTCCTGTTCTGTCTGCCCCTAAGTTCTCTTTGCCATTCCAGCTGGAGGTCGATGCCAGTGCATCTGGAGCCGGCGCTGTATTGTTGCAGGCGGACGAGGAGGGTGTGTGCCATCCCGTGGGCTACTTCTCTGTAAAGTTCAAACAACATCAGTTGAACTACTCTACCATCGAGAAGGAGACACTGGCCATGCTCCTCGCCCTGCAACATTTCGTGTTGTTGTTGGCTCTAGTGCAACCTCGGTAGTGGTGTATACTGATCACAATCCTCTGGTTTTCCTGGCCCAGATGTACAATCATAACCAGTGGTTGATGCGTTGGGCTCTGCTTGCCCAGGCCTACAACCTAGAGATCCGGCACAAGAAGGGGGCAGACAATGTAGTGGCTGACGCATTGTCGAGGAGGTGAGGTGGTGGGGAGGTACAGCAGGTGAAGTTAATGGTCACTGAGTGGTAAATGGCCTATAGCTGGACAACTATTATTGTTTGTATGTTCTTGTTGGTGGGATGTACAATGGTACAGCAGTATTATATTGTATAATATAATGGATGTGATCTGCTTTATTATATGTACATATAAAACAAACAAGTTGCGAAACCAAACCTGACGTTTGTTCTTATGGGATGGAGTGTTACGGCTGCTGGCCTGTCTTTTAGCTTTGTTTCACTTTTTCTCCCCGCCTCTTTCACTCTAGGTTCGGCCCCTATTTACCCGGTGTGCTGGTGAGTAATCAGATTCACCTGTGGCCACTCAAGTGGGCGGGGGTGGGGGAGCCGGCATCTCTCTCTCTCTCTCTCACACTTGGTGGTTTGCCTGTGTGGCAGTTTCAGTGCTTGTGTGTGATCTGGCTCAAGTGAGCTCTTTTTTTTTTTTCCATTTACTTTTTATTGATTCCATTCAGCATTATTCCATTCACATACCAGTAGAACTTACAAATGCTTCACACCAGGGCTCATAAATCTAAACAGACTAAAATAAAAATAAAACATAAATCGGTACATTACCTATGAGAACATTTTTCTCTACCATCCTCACTCTTATTCCCCCCCGTAAAGACTGGTCACTCCTGATGAAGGAAAATGCCGAATACATTCCTGTACACATTGAACATTTAACATGTGTAGCTAGAACCAAGGGGGTCCATAAGATACATTGTTTTTACCAAATGAAATCATTTCTAAATGGTGTTACAAAATCCACCCAGTTATTCCATAAGACCTTGAATTTTCCTGATTGTAATCTAACTGAGAAAGTCAACTTTTCCATTACAAAAATATTATGCATAACTTCAACCCAATCCTCAATTTTAGGTACCTCCGTTTTTAGCCACTTCCTGGTGATGGCTTTTTTACCCGCCACTAACATTGTCCTGAATAAGTATTTATCCCCTGAGCTTATTATTCTCTGGTTCCCTTTTCCCAAGTACAAACCCACAAATGTAAACGGAAGGCCCACTTTCAGAATTTTCTCCATGCTTTTCTTTAACTCTTGCCAATAAGGTATGATAGAGGCGCACTCCCAGAAAATATGAAAATGATTCGCCCTATCTTCTCCACATAGTCTCCAACATCTCGTATCTATAGATTTGTGTTGTGCTGGTGTACTAAAGTATCTGACTATATTTGCCCAGCCATATTCTCTCCATGAGAGGGAACATGTTGTCTTCCATTGCTGTTCATTTATCTCTTCCCACTCCTCTTCTGATAACCTCTCTCCCCCCTCCCTCTCCCACTTCTCTTTTATATAGAATGTATTATAGCCCTTTAAATTCTCCACTTCTTTATACAATTTGAGATTAATTTCTTGCCCTGATCTGATTCATATGCTAAAAACAAATATTTTAATAATTCCTGATTCTACCCCATCCACACTAGACTTTTTTATAGTCTTCTCCATATAATGCCGCATCTGTAAATATCTGTAAAAATCCTGTTTTTTCCAGCCAAACTGAGTCTTTAGATCTTGAAAACTTTTAATCGTCTTCTTCTTAAAAAGCTCCCAAAATATTGTTGGTCCCCGTCCCCATCTACTGAAGCTCCCATCTAATGTATTAGGCGTAAAATCCGAATCATGTGCAATCCATCGCAGTAGCCTGCTCTGCTCTGTCAGGTTATTCTTTGATATGATCTCAAACCAAATATTAAGAGATAATCCTAACCATGGATTTAGCTCCTCATTAATATGTTTTCAGTTTTTTGTCATTTATTATAGCTTGTATTGGAATACTGGATGTGTGGCCTTCAATGTCTTTCCATCTCGCCCTGTAGGCAGGACTACACAAGGTCCACATAGTTTTTAGTTGGGCGGCCTGATAATAGCTCTTAAGGCAGGGCAGGGCTAGTCCTCCTTTAACTCTGGGAAGTTGAAGAGTTGTGTATCTTATCCGTGGTCTTTTTCCTTGCCAAATGTAACAAGAGATGAATCTGTCCCATTCTATAAATTCTTTATCTGTTACTTTTACTGGCAGACTTTGGAATAAATACAATAACCTTGGGAGAACATTCATTTTGATCACCTCTACCCTTGAAATTAGACTTGTGAATGGGATTAAGTTCCATCTTACAATATCTGATTTTATTTTTGAAATCAATGGATCATAGTTTATAGACTTCAGTTGATTTAAGTCCTGAGGTAGATTCACTCCCAAATATTTCATGGATTTTGAATCCCACTTTAGTTTGAAGCGTTCTCTAATAGTTTGATCTGGAGCATAGTTAAAAGTGAGGACCTGTGTCTTTTTCACATTCAATTTATAGCCTGAAAATAGGCCAAAGTCCTCAAGAGTTGACATGAGTGCTTCCTCACATGAATCTTAAAGCCCTATTCACACAGGAGACGTAAGTGCCGCGGAACGATTGCGCCATGTTGCTGATTGCTGTTAGACACACACACACATTTTTTTACACGCACACACACTTCCCTTGCAGAAAACGGTAAAAAATGCTATTTTCAGCATGCAGTTGATATGGGTTTATCAGAAATTGTTATATTTATTGCTGATTAGAAAACTATTTACAGGACAGCATCAGCATTGAGCTTCAGATCAATGGTTTTGATCACGATAGCAAACAAACTATTTACAGAACAAGTAACTGACAGATATTTAAATCATGTATAAAGGTTTCAGCCAGCCACAAAAATGTGTGGAATTTTGTTGATGTCATTTATTGTTCGTCCTGTCGTGGTGCAAGCTGCGTTTCTTGACGTCTGTGGACCAGTTGTGGAAAACGTTCCAGTGCATTAAATCAAACGCACCCATCCCCATAGCAACCGCTGTGTTTCGGAGGTAGACGTGTATGTGCACTGACGTACTGCTGAGTGAACTCTCCGGTCGTTAGCTTCTCTGAGCTGTTCTGTATCGTTAAACCAAATAACATGAAACACAACCGTTTACTCTCCTGCTGATTTTAATTGGGACATTTTGCAGAACGTAAAGAAATTAAAGGTGTGGTACACGTTTGGAAGGCTGGATGCAGAGGAGACCACCGGGCTCTCACCGTAGGGAGGGGGAGAGAGGGAGACCGGCCAAGGCTCCGTCCAGCATGGACTAAAACACAGCACGGACAGTTCAGAAACTATTCGGAATGAGTTCAAAGACTGCATGTTGCTAGCAGTTCTATTTTCAAATCAAATCAAATCAAATCAAATTTTATTTGTATAGCCCAAAGTCACAAAACACATTTTGCCTCAGAGGGCTTTACAGTCTGTACAGGGAGTGACACCCTCTGTCCTTCGACCCTCGGTTCCAGTGAGGAAAAACTTGCCCACAAAAAACCCTTTTAACAGGGAAAAAATGTGGAAGAAACCTCAGGAAGAGCCACAGTGGAGGGATCCCTCTCCCAGGACGGACAGACGTGCAATGGATGTCACATGTACAGAACAATCAACACAAACATATTGTACAATTACAATGAATTACAATAGATGGTAGAGTGAATTACAGTAGCAGTGGAATCTGTGATAGAGGTAGAGATAGACAGATGCACAACAGCAATAAGTCATTAACCAACTAAGCTGTAGTGGAGATGGTAGCAATAATGACAGTAATGCTATATATTGTGGACGTCAGCAGCAGACCACAGCAGCAGCCACGATCCACGAGAACCTGCTGGACGAGAAAGCACAGAAACTCCGGGGAAGAAGTTTAGTTAGTAACATGCATTGATGATAATGACGATTGGAGGGAGAGAGGGAAGGAGGGAGAGGGAGAGAGAGAGAGAGAGAGAGAGAGAGAGACAGAGACAGAGAGAGAGAGAGAGAGAGAGGGAGAGGGAGGGTTTTCAGTAAAGGGAGATGTGACTACATCTTCAACCAGTACCGTGCCTGACTAGGCATAACCCAGAAAGAGACGGGGCTCCCTCGGCAGTCTAGTCCTATGGCAGCATAACTAAGGGAAGCCCTGAGCCAGCCCTAACTATAAGCTCTATCAAAAAGGAAAGTCTTAAGTCTACTCTTGAAGGTGGTGACCGTGTCTGCCTCCCGAACCCAGAAAGGTAGTTTGTTCCACAGAAGAGGAGCTTGATAGCCGAAAGCTCTGGCTCCCTGTCTACTTTTGGAAACTATAGGAACCACAAGGAACCCAGCATTCTGAGAGCGCAGTGGTCTAGAGGGGTAGTAAGGTACTATGAGTTCTTTTAGATATGATGGTGCCTGGCCATGAAGAGCTTTGTAAGTAAGGAGAAGAATTTTAAATTTTATTCTAGATTTAACAGGTAGCCAGTGCAAGGAAGCCAAAATGGGAGAGATGTGATCTCTGATCTTGGTTCCTGTCAGAACACGTGCAGCAGCATTCTGAATTAGCTGCAAAGTCCTAAGAGACTTATTGGGGCAGCCTGATAATAAAGAGTTACAGTAGTCCAGCCTAGAAGTAACAAATGCATGGACTAGTTTTTCTGCATCCACTTGGGACAGGATGCGTCTGATTTTGGTAATGTTGCGTAAGTGGAAGAATGCAGTCTTTGAAATTTGTTTTATGTGGGAATTAAAGGACAAATCCTGATCAAAAATGACTCCAAGATTCTTTACGGTGGAGCTGGAGGCCTGACTGGTTCTGAATGAACCTTTATGCCAGACAGCCGCTCTCAAGTACAAACTGAAATAAAAACAAACCTGAAGCTGAAAAAAACGATAAAAGGAAAAGACCTGCGAACCTGAGAGATAGAGAGCTGTTCTGTGTGTGAGTGAGCAGAGGGACACAGCAACACAATACATCTGTGTAGGAGAGGGGCGCTGTGACTAGTGCAGACACAGTCAGCTAGCTGATGAGGATTTTCATTTAAATTGTTGCAGGTGACAGTCACTCCTCTGTCATCTCCAATATGACCCTCCGCCCTTGGTTGCACTCTACCGGCACACCAGCTGATCAGCTGGTGTAGACTGCAGTCTTCCACACATGGGACGTCTGAATGTCACAGGTGACCCACATTTTTAGGCCAAACTTGGCCGGCTTCATGGGCATGTATTGCCTAAAATTACGTCCCTGGTATGGCACGAGCTGCTCATCCACATAAACATTCACTCGAGGGTTAAACATCAGCGGTAGCTGGGCTGTCCACTTGTCCCAGATCTCCCTAATCACAGCCGGCTTGTCAAGCAAAGCAGTTTAGTGTTTATATGTGTATATGTATATGTATTTATTCAGTTTGGGAAACTACACAATCTCCATAAGCTTTGATGGGACTAGAAAGCGTCCGTAGCTAGGTCGTTACTAAGGCACAGGCTACTTACTGGAGTAGTAAACTGGGTTCCATTACAGATAGGAGTCTACCATTGTGACTGATTGTTTTCCAGGTATTAGTCAGACCCCATGTATCCATAGAAATCGATATCAGAACAGAAGCGGCGAGCAAAAAAAATTTTTTTGAGAACAAATTACACCAAAGCATGAATATCTTTTGATTATATATTTTATTTAAGTTGGTAATTGTAATGATCGCAATATTACACTTGAACCTTTAACCAGGGCCCAGCTAGCAAGTGATCCACTGCCTTTCGCAGCCTCATGCCTTTTGTTTTGTCTCAATTATTTTTTTAATTAATTATGATATGGGGCTATATAGTATAAATAAAATTGGACTGAGTTGAACTTTGATAAACTGCAGTTCCTGTATAATATTTGGACAATAAATGAGAAAGTGAATGAATCAAATTGAAATGAAACCAAAAATTTGTGTTTGTTAGAATGCTGTAACACAGACCTTTGTACTCCACTTAAATGCAAGAAGTTCAGTGGATAGTTCACTTTAAATATGACATTTAAAGGCAGAATGAAACCCTTCCAGTGGACACATTTTTAAATATTGACAGACCCCACACCGATTCTCGATTATTGATGACTTTTTTTTTTTTTTAAATTAATGACAGTCTTTGATTATTAACCCTTGTCTATTATTTATATGTATATTATTCACCTAATGTCCACAAATGCGATTAATAGTTTTCATGGTAAAATGTCAAATTTTCTTTAAAAATGAAACAAAAAGATAATAATAATAAACTAAAAAGAAAGCTTTGATTATAATCAAGACATGGAGAAATGAATCATGTTAATCTTAAAGAAACAAACAAGGTTTTCAAAAATAGTCTCATTTGCTTCACTGAACAAATTGGAGAAAACATTGTAGTGCATATAAATGAATGAACTGTAATTCTGTTCTGGTTCTGGTACACACACGATGGACAGAGCTTTAGCATATTCTGCGTGCTGCCAATGTGTTTCTCTGTACAGATTCCTTGTCAAGATTCCTTGTCAATCTATCTATACTAACTGATGTAGACGTTTTGACCATTGACCTTTATCATGGTGGGCTATCACTGCAAAAAAAAAATGTTTTAAAAAAACCCACTGTTGTTACTGCTGGAGACATTAAATGTGCTCTTTGGTCTTCTCTTCTTCTTCTTGCATTAAGTCTGGGTGGGCTGAGCTGGTGGTGCGCACTAGTCAAAGTCACAAACGATCTCCTAATGGCATCAGACAAAGGAATCATCTCTGTACTTGTCCTGTGAGATCTTAGTGCTGCATTTGACACCATAGACCATCAAATTCTTTTACAGAGACTGGAACATCAGATTGGCATCAAGGGAACCGCCTAAAGCTGGTTTAGGTCGTATTTCTTAGATCAATCTCAGTTTGTTCACGTCAATGATGAATCCTCCATACATACCAAAGTTTGTCATGGAGTCCCACAAGGTTCTGTACTAGGGCCACTTCTATTCAGTCTATATATGCTCCCTCTATGGAACATTATTAGGAATCACTCCATTAATTTTCATTGTTATATTTATTGATCAAGCCTGATGAAACCAATCATTTAATCAAACTCCAAGCATGCGTTAGGGATATAAAACATTGGATGACCTACAATTTTCTGATGTTGAACTCAGATAAAACTGAAGTTCTTGTAATTGGACCCAAACACCTCAGAAATTCTCTTTCCGGAGACTTGGGTACCTTAGACGGGATCACCTTGGCCTCCAGCTCCACCGTAAAGAATCTTGGAGTAATTTTTGATCAGGATTTGTCCTTTAATGTCCACATAAAACAAATTTCAAAGACTGCATTCTTCCACATTCTTCCCAAAATCAGACGCATCGTGTCCCAAGTGGATGCAGAAAAACTAGTCCATGCATTTGTTACTTCTAGGCTGGACTACTGTAACTCTTTGTTATCAGACTGCCCCAATAAATCTCTTAGGACTTTGCAGCTAATTCAGATTGCTGCTGCACGTGTTCTGACAGGAATCAAGATCAGAGATCACATCTCTCCCATTTTGGCTTCCTGTTAAATCTAGAATAGTTCCTATAGTTTCCAAAAGTAGATTGGGAGCCAGAGCTTTCAGCTATCAAGCTTCTGTGGAACAAACTACCTTTCTGGGTTCAGGAGGCAGACACGGTCACCACCTTCAAGAGTAGACTTAAGACTTTCCTTTTTGATAGTGCTAATAGTTAGGGCTGGCTCAGGCCTTCCCTTAGTTATGCTGCCATAGGACGAGGAGGGTGTCACTCCCTGTACAGATTGTAGAGCCCTCTGAGGCTAAATGTGTTTTGTGACTTTGGGCTATACAAATAAAATTTGATTTGATTTGATTTGGTGTGTCAGGCAGGTAAGTATTAATGTGGACCCAACCTACAGGTCAAAGAACTCAGAATCTTCACATCATTGTGTGGCCTCTGCTGCCCTCTGTTGGGATAAACATCAACCACACACTCTGGACAACTGCAAATCAACATCCTCTGGCCAGTGAGGTGAATTCTGTGCAGTGTCTCATACTGTATGAATCGTAGTTTGACTCTTGTAGTCATGAAGTGTTTACAAATCTGATTCCAGATGTAGACATTGTTGTGGAGAAATAGCTGAAGTCAAAGGTCAATGGTGAGGTCAGAAGGGAAAAAAGTGTTCAGGAGCCTCTGATGTCTTATGCTGTACTATTTATTGAAGCCTGATCAAGGAGAATTAGAGACACTCTCATGGTGCCTCAGAAGTGCCTGAGTCGGTCTCACATTCTGCCCAGCTCATGCTGGTGGATAGACTTTAAACCCCAAGATAACCCCACAAAATACTATACATCCAGAATTAGTCAAAGAGCGTGCTTTTACCCATGGAGGTGTTATTATCAGCATATTCTGGCCTGAAGACACACATGTTTGTTTATGCAGCTTGGACCGTCAATGGCAAGCTATCTATTATGTCTAGGAAGGCAGCAATAGGTTTCTTCAACCCTGGCCCCCACAGTGTTGAGACAGACTGGCACCTACTGTTCCCAGTCAAAGCCAAACAATTAATACTGCCGAGGACCTCAAGGAACACACGTGACCTTGTGTAATCTAAGGATAGAAAATTCCAGAACAGACATTAGTAGTTGTGGATAGAGTGATTGTATTGATAGTGTTTATTCAGATTGTAATACTTTTTTGAGGAAGAAATACAGTTACTCCTAATGTTTGGGAAATTGATAATGGAAATATAAAAGGATTTGGATAAATATAAATACATAAATAATAAATATAACACTTTTTTACCCGAAAGAGAAATGGTGATTGAATCTACATAATTTAAAAAGTTACTACTGGGCTGCTCAACTCAGGGTTATAATTATGGGGATTATAAAAGACATAGATACAATGTGGGTGGGAATGGAACCACCAGAGTCATACTAAAGAGATACCAAGTAATACTAAAGAGACTAATGATGATGACTGGATCGGGGGAACAATGAAAATATGGTCAATGGTACGAAAGAAATTATAACTGTCACACTCCATTTGTAGAGCCACCAAATGGATATATACAGTTACATGATACATATTCACTACACAGAAGAGCAGATTAGACTAGAGTTATGACTTTTAAAAAAACTGTTAGTTTACTGTATATGTAGCGTGACACTGACTGCTCCTGTCCTCCAGGTGGAGGTGCTCTAGGACAACCCTAAGCCTAACACTACTGGTTTCTGAAGAACAATGAAGAGAAAGAAGCAGTGAAGATGATGTATAGTGTAAATACATCAGGTTAACGCTGTGTCTGTCACTCAAATGTAGGAGTGATGAGCTTTAAAAAGCCAAACTTGTAGGTCTGTTAACATGCTTGATATTTCAGTCTTGGGTTTATTTAGTGAAGCCTGGTTCACCCACAAAGCTCCTTCCACTTGTTGTCTAATTAGGCCTCCTGTCAGGACTGTATGGATGTGTACAGACTAAACTCTATGAACGGCTTCTCACTCTGCTGTTTGGTTCAGTCTGGTTAACATGCTACAGCTCACGTCTCTGTGATTGTCTAAACCTCCTATTGTGTTGAAAAAAAGTCACATCCATTATGTTTTGAGTCAAATTGACCTACATTGTGTATAGACAGTGACAATCAGTTCAAATTAGTGCAATCATATGATCTCTCAGAGAATTAAGAGACAAATTACACATTATTCTATGATTTATGATGCATAAATACTGCAGACACTGCACAGATGTTATATGTCTATGTTGGACAAGGCATTAATAAGAGGCCCAGCAGCTAATTTCTACTTTGCTTTAGTTAAAGTAATATGCTACATATGCAGATTGTTAAAATGAACAGTAACAGACCCAAACTGCAAACAACAACTGCATAAGTTTAAAGGATTTATTAAAACCACATTAATAGTTGAATTCAGGAGCAAGGTGACTGGATAAGAGCTTGATTGAAGGAGATCCACAACAGTGTGGGAGCAGGTGTTTAGGTGAGACTGTGGCAGGGGAATGACTGGCAGGATTTCCTGAAACACAGAGAAAGAAAGGTTAAGCAGGATTCGCAAAATGAGCACACGTGTAGTAGAAAACACACCTATAACTGCTCTGTTCCCCCATCTCTCTGTATTTCTTATCATTTTAATTGTGCAAGCATTTTGTAACTGTGTTGTTGTTTACCAGGCCACATTGCAAGAGCTTCCTGGCGAACCACACCTTGTCCTTTAAGGGGCAGAGCCAAAGAAGATGGTCAACCAGACCACTGCCTCCTTTGTGGACAGCTTTGGAGTGACCCCACCAGAAAACAAACTTAACTAACCATGTAAACCATGAAAGTTATACAAATATACAAAAACTATATATAAGTATTTACTGGCAGAAAAGTGGCTGCTAAAAGAGGTAAGTAGTTTTGCTTATTATGCAATACATAGGACCAACCAATTAACTGATCGGCTATCATTTTCAATGGGTAGAGCCTGAGGTGAGAATAATGCAAGTTTGTCTGCATATTGATTATTTCTGATAGCCTGAAGTGTGCAAACTTTATCCTTTATACCAATGAATGTGTTTGTGTATTTGGCTTAAGACATTCATACTACAAACATAAGATAAAAGTGATAAATCTCTTCTTATACTAGTTCGGCAACCTTAAACCAAATACTCTCTATGTGTTATATGTCTGTTAGATATTAGAAGGTCATTATCAACATCATTAGCGGGACTTACATTAGTCTTGTGTTTATAATATTTAGATAGAACTGATGAAAACTCGATGTACACGATGTAAATCAGTCGCAGAGAGCCTAATATTTTTTGTATAGGTATAGGACACCAGATTTGGCTCATGGTCTGCTGTTGGTCTAGAACTGCCGCACAGCATACTGTGCAACACTCAACGCCACACTACTGAAGGGGACTGAAGGAGTGTGTGCTGCCCTCTAGTGCATTCAGGGCATTAAAGCTATTGTATTAGGTAACATTTACTTCCTCATTATTTGTGGCATCACAAGTAAGTGTATGTATATATATATATATATATGATAAAATAGAAAATCAGCCATATCGAAGCAATAATTAGTAAATAGAAAAGTGATGAAAAAATACACAACACAACCCACCATGCCATGTTGTTCATATACCACATGAATATAGTAAAATATTTAGTATGATGTAAAGATATAAAATAATATTTAATTTTGTTATCGGACTAGAGAAATAACTGTTAGTTAGATAAATTATGTTTAACCACACAGAAGTATAACTCAGTTTGGAAATATGTGTTATGTTAGATGAATATGTTTTGTACAGTTTTTTTTATGCACGAATGTCCAAAGTATTCACAAAGAAATGCAAAAGTCCACAGGATGCAGAATATTTCAGTTGTTCTGTTGTTGTATGAAAGATGTTTTCCCCAAATGTAGCAATAAAGCAAGATGTTATCAAAAGGTGCGTGTCACACATACAGCTAGCAGATCTTACATTAATGTAATCTGTGGAGTCTGCAGGAGTGGGGGTGTTCAAAGTCAGCATCAGAGCGGGCCTGGGCCTGGTTCTTGTGCCTTATCCCAGAGAGGAGTGTCTCTTAAAGTTTGTGTCTGCATGCCTCAGTTTCCTGGAGGAGCCACGTCTTGATCCAGTCACCTTCTTAGCAGACCAATGATGTGCTGCAGTTTGTTCTTTGGGTCAGTAGTGTTTTGTGGTCTGACAGCATAAAGCAGCAAAAGACTTCATACTGTAACTCCAGAGTCTATGGCAACGGGTCTGTAGTCACTATAACCAGGTCTATGAAGAATTCTCATAAAAGTAATAAAACTCGTGAAGTACCCAATAAATGTGTGTGATGGTTGTATTGATGCCAAGCAAAACATACATGTTAATGACAGAATACATAACGTATCACTTCAGAATCGATGTTAAGATTCTTTTATTGGTTTATAAATCTCTTAATGGTCTTAGTCCAGCCTATTTATCTGATTTACTTTGCCCCCATGAACCCTCGAGAACCCTCAGGTCTTCTGGGAGTGGCCTTTTAATAATACCGAAAGTCAGATCAAAACCCACTGTGAGGTGTCATTTTTCCACTGTGGTCTACATCTGTGGAACGACCTGTGGCCATCACAGAATGTTCATATTTTTAAAAGCAAACTTAAGACTTATCTTTTTAATTTGGCTTTTACTTGAACCATTTAAAAATATTTTTTCTGCTTATGTATTTTAATGTTACGCAATTTCTACTTTTATTTATTTATTTGCTATTTAATTTGTTTAGTTTTATTTGTTTCATTTTTGGGGTGGGATGGAGGGGTGGGGGTGGGTGGTGGATGTGGGGGTGGAGAACTGGGGTTCGGCAGTGGGTGTTGGCATAGAGGGCAGGGGATGGGTGGTGGCTGTTGTGGTGGAGGGTTGGGGGCGGGCGTTGGGTGTTTTATGTGAAGCGCTCTGTGTTACATGGTTTGTATAAATTGTTCTATACAAAAGTCTTGATTGAGTGATTAATCACTTGTGTATAGCAAAAACGTATTTTATATGTATTGAGCAATTTGGAGCACGTCATGACTCGCTGACAGTTTGGGGGATCATATTTCATCAGAGAAAACTTGTTGGAACATGTTCCCTGCGAGTACCATTTCATTAATTTTTTGGACATGTTGGAACTCATCATGTTTCATAGTATGTGTAATAATGTGTATAGTAAGCAATTTTATTTGTCACCACAATTCCTGCAGAACACAGGTCTCAGTACAGCAGAGTTGTGTTCCCTAACATTCTTGTGTTGTGTTTGGACAACTGAGAGCTGAGAGTGGTCCATGAGAGTGGTTTTTCATTTAGCTTAAGCAGACAGCATGGCAGGGCCATGATAGTGTACATAATTTAGAGTTAGTTAAAGCAGTGCAGTGCTGAAGTTTATGCATTAAAATGAGAAGCGGGAGGGGGAAACAGAACGCTGAAACAGTTATGATGTGCCTACAGGAGTTGTGTAACCATGTGCCCATTCTCTCTGCAGAGCTGCAAGAACAGGAACAGGAAGACCAGCTTGTGGTTAACTAATCTAAATCAGCAGCGATCATGTTTTTCTGACTGCCACCCACTGCCCATGCTGATTGTACAAACAGCAGATGTACGAGCCATTTACCAAGTATTAATGAATGTGAAACAGAGTGGAATGGAGGTCTGTGGTGATGGGTGAGGGTTTTATCACCTCTAACTGTAAGCTTCGTTAAACATGAAAGTACACACCCAAACTTAATGTACCCACCATCTCACTTGAAGGGAAAAATAAAACTTGAAAAATAAATAAATTGAACTTGTGGTAAATTACTTTTTGTGTTTGTTTCGTTTTTAGCACACTTCTTTTTGCTGACCACTGACTGAGGTGTAGATGAACTGGTCACACCCCCGCCACAAAAGCTGTGTGCGTGTGTGTGAAGTGTCGAGCAAAGAGATGGTTTAACAGGGGCAGGACTTCCTTTACATTCTTGGATGTGGTAGGAGAAAGCTCTTTACACTAAACATTCAGATCACCCCAACCAGGTAAGTGCTACAGTACCATCTCTACCATCACATTTTATTTTATTATTGACTAAGCTGGTATCAAAGTTTTACTGTAGATTAGTAGTGTGCATGCTACTGTATGAGTTCTCAGGCTAATGGAAACTGTAAAAAAAAAAAAATAAAAATCAGGCTTTTTTGGATTTTTTGAATTTACAATTTTCTTTTAGATTCTTTTTCTTTTCTGTTCTGCTTGAAAATGAGGTGGAGCTGTGCCATCATTACAAAATCTTCTACCAGTGTCATTTCACATTCGACATTCAATCGTTGGGAAATTACAAGTGTGCAATACTGATGATGAAATATTTGCAGACACAAACATGCTGCGGAAGCAGAACTTTCTTTTGTTTTTTGCTGAAATGCTGAAAACTGAGAGGATGATACAGATTGCAGATTTGTAGATTTCATCGCTTTTTACTCTGTTTCTAAAAATGAACACATTCTATTTGTTGACAATCTTTTATCAAGATTATGAAGAAACCCCAATGATAACATAACTTTATTTATTTAGTATTTCATTATGTGTCTGTCATATATCTAATGCAAACTAACTTGTGATTACCTATAACAAAATTAGCATATTATTGGGATCTAAAATAAAATGACTTCTGCAGTTGATGTTTTTGTTTTTACCATCTTGCCCTGTGGTGAGAAACTGGTGAGAAGATATGAGAGTGAAATAAAATCTCTGAGCTACCCTCCCTTCCTTCCTTTCAGGGGGTTCCATACCAGTGATCTGTGCCCTTTTGACCTGGAATACACCCGACAGCCATGACAACATCTGGATCCAGAGCCTTCCTCCTCCTCCTTCTCCTCCTCCCTGTCAGCTTCCTCTCACACCTGCTTTATTACTTTTGGACCAGAAACTCTATCAGCAGAAGTCTCATCCAGATGTTCCACAGAGAAATATCAGCATCCTGCTATGGCACTGGCCATTTGGCCGCTCCTTCAGGCTCAACGGAGACAAATGCTTTGAGGCTGTACAACATCAGCCGCTGTTTCCTTACTAATAACAAATCTACCTTCGCTGCTGCTGACGTGGTTGTCTTCCATCACCATGAGATAGTCAGGGGGACTGTCCTCACTGCCTCTGCACCAGGTTCGCCCGGCCTCCCAGCACTGGGTATGGCTGTCCTTGGAGCCCCCTGTCAACAATGCAAACCTCACACAGCTCAACAGCCTCTTCAACTGGACAATGAGCTACAGACGTGACGCAGACATACCTATCCCTTATGGAAAGACCTTGCTGGGAGGTGATGGGCTTGTCTTCCAGGCTGCTCAAAATCGATCCTGTTTGTCAGCTGGGTGGTCAGCAAATACCAACCTCAACAGGCTCGGGCTAGTGTTTACCGAAGTCTAAAGGAGCATATTCCCATAGACGTATACGGCAAGTGGAACAACAAACCTCTGTCAAACAAAAAGCTGTTGCCCACCATTGCAAACTGTCTTTTTTACCTGTCTTTTGAGAACTCTCAGGCGAAGGACTACATCAGTGAGAAGCTCTGGAGGAACGCTTTCCAAGCAGGAGCTGTACCTGTGGTTCTCGGCCCAAGCCGCTCTACATACGAAGCTCTGGCTCCCCCTGGTTCCTTTATCCATGTGGCTGATTTCAAAAGCACAGAAGATTTGGCAGCCTATCTGAAGCATGTGGCCACAGACAAGCAGGCCTATGAGAAGTATTTCCAGTGGCATCGCACGCACAGAATTAAAACCTACACTGACTGGAGGGAAAGGCTGTGCCAGATATGTGTTAAGTATCCCAGTTTGCCAGCTCATCAAGTCTATCAAGATCTTGAAAGTTGGGTCATCAGCTAACATTTTTATCTCTTCCTCAAATACCATGCTGTAACAATTTCATGTAAGATTTACGTTCAGCTGTTAGTTTTAGTAAACATGGAGGTACTGCACACCACAGAAACAAATCTCAGGAAGTTGGTTGGGTTGTGCGCTGTATAAAAAAGGAAGTAGGAGTTTGTATGTAAGCATAAATCAACATAGTCCTCAAACAGGCTGCTAGAGATAGTTGTATCTGCTCAGGGGCTTCAAGCTAAGCACTTTTTAGATCATCACCTGCTCAGCGGCTAAGTTCAAGGAACTGAAACTAAAAGGTTAAGCAAGACAAAATTTAAAGGCCCAGTGTGTAGATTTAGAGGAATCTAGGGGTCTAGTTGCAGATTGCAAACCTCCTTGCCTCCTTGCCTCAAGTGTGAAGGAGAAACTCCAGTAATGGTAAATGGGCTGTTCTCACATAGCGCTGTTCTAAGCGTGTTTACACTACATATTTCATTCACACAGTTGCTGTGAAACATGAACGCAAATGTGAAACGCTCAACGCAGAGCCAGTGTTGAAGAACATGGTGGTTCAACATGGCAGGCTTGAGACCTGCAGTATCTGTAGATATAAAAGACTCATTTTCAGATAACTTCAACAAATTGTCATTCATAATTACAATAATAATTACAATAATAATATAATAATTATTTTGATATTAATTAATAACTATACTTTATAATTTATAACTAAAAAAATGGATTAAAATCTATTAAAGATACCAAAGTGCTTATCAGGTGAATGTCTTGAAATACCCTTTTCAATGTTAGAATAAGGAAGCTTTGAAATCTTCAGTCACACCCACTGTATGTGACACATATGCCAAGGTGTGAAAATAGAGTTTGCGTGTCACATTTGGTATAAACAAGTCATAACTGAATATTCTTCATGGACGTGAACCCTGTGCACCAACTATTGTCATACAAATTACTTTGTTATATTTATAATGAAAGAATGTTGATATAATTATGATTCAGATCAGAACATGTAATTTACCCAGCCACCCATACTTTAACAATATAAATGTACAATATACTGTACTGTATAAATATATAGGCTAATATGCAACAAACAATAAAAGTGAGCATGAAAAAAGACTAACATTTTGACACTGAAATGGGAATTGGAAATTGTTTGTGGAATTAAAATGTTTAGGTTTTATTTTCATAGCAGGCTCATCACTGAAAACTCTCTGCACGTCCACCACTCACCACCAAAGCTCATTCAGTGCTAGAAATCATATAAATATACCGATCTGGTTGTTGGCATATATATTTTATTGTATTTATTTGTACTGGACTATGTACAATATCAAGCTATTATACAGTTGCTAACTGTCAGTCAGGGATGTAGCTAGGACACTGTCACACTGACACTGTTGAGGATACAAGTCATACACTTAATGTTTGACAAATGCACAACTCATGAGTGAATGCAGGATGTATCATTAATTCTTGTTGCTCTCCACTTCATGTGATTAGTTAACAGATCATCAGTTAGGAATGTTAGTTTATACATTAATTGATATGCACCAAGTTAGGTGTATTTATTTTATTTAGCATCTGAGGCATGTTTTTTTTTTAAATTCAAACAATCACTAACAATTAGCATCACGTTAATAATGACTATTTCTATGAGAACAGATACTGTTCTACTTTCTGAGGAAATACTGATGAGCACTTTTATGTTTTAAAGTGGAATCCAGTTAATTTGATCCCATAAAAATGAATGTATGAAGTAACTTTAGATTTACATTCCTTAACTGATGATCTGTTCTAATCATTGTGACTCGAGCTTTGATAAATCCTCCTTGATCACTCTTCAATAAACATTTCAGCATAAGACAGCTTGCATTAATGCATGAATGTGTCACATATATAATAAGTATTTCATTTGTATATGTATTCTTCCCACAGCAAACAGCAGAAAACTTAAAGGTCACAGGTTTCACTGTGACACTGATGATGTGGCATCGCTGTAGGGTGTGGTGATAAAAGTAACATCAGACCATGTTTTTTTTTTCCACTGTAACACTTGTCAGTGTGACGGAGTGAATATTCTGCTGAAAAAGCATACGTGGTATGTCGCTGAATGAAAAATGATTGACAGACAAATTTGTTGACAGCTTAAAATAAAATGAGTCCTTAATGTTAGCTATTATCCTGATAATATGTCATGTCCTTATTTTTTAAATGTAATGATTGTTTTATTGTAATAAAGTATTACCAACAAGGGCACTTGTGTGTGGTATAAAATATAAACGTGTAATGCAGAATAGCTTCAGTATACATTTGGAGACTTATTAACCTCATTTTCTTTGATGATAAGATCAGAACTATTTGCAATTCATGGGCGTAGGTTTTGTTACACACACACACACACACACACACACACACACACACACACACACACACACACAGGAGAGGAATTTACAGATATTTTTTTTACATTTATTTTTATTAAACTAAATCTGAGACTTTATCAAATCATTCAAAGACTTGATAGATTTTTGAACAGTTTCTTTGTTCTTTAAACCTCACCTCTAACTCTGTCCTTTCTTATTGACAGAGCCACAGCCACACATGCTAATCTGTCAGTACAAATTAATAAAGTACTGTGCTCATAAAAACTGCATGTATTTACATTCTTGATACTTTATACTTCTGTCAGTGTGACATATAAAGTTTATCACAAGTAATAAAATATGATAAATTGTTACTGTATGTGCCTAATAGTTCAGTTAGTATCTATGGAAACTATGTTAACATTCATAGTACACATAGTTATTTTCTGTCTCAGGTGTGCAGATGACTGATGAAAATACATCCTGACATATAGAAAACTGTAGAGTTTCTCTTTTATCAGTTGCTCCCGGTCGACTGACTGTAAGCATTCTTCACAAATTCAATGTATTCTGTTTTGAAATGCTAGATTCCAAGTTGTGAGTTTTCAGTGTTTTTTTCCACTTTCGTACTCTTTCTTTGTGCGAGTACTTTCCTCATCCTGTTAAATGATAGCTCTGAAGATGAAGGTAAAGTCGAGTGAACAGGACATTTCAATGTTTTGTTATTGTGTTAATATGTCAGACTTCATTTCAGAGATTAGAAGGATGTATCTGATCATGCCTACTTCTCAATTTAAAGGAGGTGAGTGTACTGTAGTTGTGGCACTCACAGTGCTGAAACATTACATGATAAGATAAAAAGTAGCACATCTTTACAGAAGTAACGTCCTGATCAAACATGTCCAAATAATTAAAAAAAAAAGACTCGAGAACAAACCATGTTTCACTTCAGGTTATATAAATATTATTTCCATCATTTCAGCTGTGGTATATCCACATGCATGCTAAACATGGTGGTAAGAAGTTCTGTGTAGTGTATAGAATTCATTATATGTAGTCTCAAAAACAGTCTGTATCAAAGGTAGCTAACCTAGGTAGTTTACTTGTTCTAGCGTTACTTCGCGACCCATTCATCATCAGAGAGGGAATGACCAAAAGAAGACAACCTGCTCGGGTTTTTGTTTAGCTCTCCCTTTAGCAGTGGTGAGGGGAAAGCAGAGTAACATTTATAAAAGGCAAACAATAAGAATTGTATCTTTTCTGGCAAAGCGTCATCCCTCCAAACAACATAGTGTCCGTCATTTTGTTCCACAAGCTCATTAGAGTTGGATAAACCAGTCTTTAAACAACACAGTTTAAAGAGTGTTCCCATGTAAATACTCCCTGGTATCTTTTGTAGGTATTTCTTTTTACATATGACACTCATGTATGTGTATGTGTGCAGGTCAAGTACGGTTTAACGTGCTGCTCCGCTGTGGGAGAGCTGAGAGGCTGAGACAGTGGGAGCAGGCTGAAGAGAGGAGCCGCACACAGCGGCTTTCCTGAGAGACGACAGCAGGAGGCCACAGTTACATCCAGGGCCTGCCAAATATCTGACACTGGAACAGAAGAATCATCCTAAAGTGTGTAATATGATCTATAATCAATGCCGTGGGGTAAGATGACTACAAAATACAGAAAAGTAGTTGTGCACATGAAGTCCTATACAGTATTTAGGCCAGGTGAGGATAGCAGCTTCAGTAAGGAAAAAAGCAGAGAATATCCATCAGGGTCATACCAATCCAGTAAGCCATACGGGCAAGGGAAGATACAATCATTCCTATGATGCTGATTTAATTCATGACAATATGTTTTGTCACGTTGAAAGCGTTTATGTATATTTGTACTTGAGTGGTTTGATGCTCTGGTGAAGACTTGCCCGCTCAAATGTCGCCTGTTCCCATCTAATAAAAACTGTGCAGCTACATTATAATGCACAAATACTCTCTGCTTTCCCCTTCATCAAAAAGTATTACATATCAACTGAAAAGCATTATGCACAAGAACAAATTTGTTTTCTTTTCCACTTTTCAGAGACATTCCTGTCCTTCCATCCAACCCTGCTGATATCAACGATAAGGAAACTAGCAACAGTTCAATATTTGACACAGCACTCAGAAGTCTAGAAGAAAAAATTTTACACAGAGAGAGAGAGAGACAGAGAGAGAGATCTCCTGTACACATTAGCAGCTATTTACAGATCACAAAACCATGGGGACAAGCCATGTTAGTCAGATACCATATATACAGATACAGTTTGACTTGCTCTGTTTCAGAGTTTTAGGTAAAGACGTTTCAAATTCCCTTTGAAATCATTTTTATATATATATATATATATATATAAACATATACACATATATATATATATATATATATACATATATATGTATACATATATGTATACATACAACACACACGCCACACACACACACACACACACACACACACATTTATTTATTATCAGTAGCAAGTTTGCAAAAGAAACTTGTAAAGTTGTAAATGCATATTGACTCTCATGTTTCATAACACAGCATCATCAATTCATGCATAGAGGAACTAGACACGATGGCTACATACCATACTGATAAAGAAGACCACGGTGTGCTCCATGGAGGTGTGTTCAGGAAATATTAAAATCACATTTCTTTTAAAACGAAAACAAAAGCTTACAGTGAGACCTCAAAGAATGAAAGAGTTTTTACTGATGAATAAACGTGGATAATCATGTCTGTACTGATATCAGTATGCATGTCTGCTACCTGACAGAAGAGATTCTGGGTTCTTTGATATTGGCTGATTGTATTTTTGTGAAATATGAAAAAAGGAGTGATGACCAAATAAAAACAGAATATGGCTGCAGAACGGGGAGAAATTGGTCCCAGATTCAGTCCTGCTTCAAAACAACAAACCAACACTGACGTCCTTTTACATGTCCATGAATGCCTCACTCCTCATCATCTTCCTCCTCCGTGTACCTTACATGCTCCATCCTGTCTGTTAAAAGGCTTGGGCTGAGCACAGGAGTGTGTTTATATCTGTATAAATTGAACTGCTTGTACACAAACACACACACAAGTACTGCATTCTCCAGTCCAGGTTACTTGTGGAACCTCTGAAAGTAAAGGGTGGAGTGGAGTCGTCAAACAGCGGGTTCTTCACCTCCATTTCCCCCGTCTACAGATGGACAGAGAGAGGGCGATACAGTTCATCATCAGACATGTTTCCTCTGCAAGAGTTATGACTGTGTAAAATCACAGTGCATAAACGTTAAAATGAAACTTAGTCTGCTTCATTAGCTTTATCCATGATGGAATGAATGGAGAAACACAAGTTCTGACATAATATCTAAAAGATATGCAGCTCAGTCCCCCTGCAGTCAGAGCAAGAGTGATATGTTTTAAACTTAAATGTTAACAGACTTTGTATTACTCAAGTCATGTTTACGATGAACATGAGGTGAAGACTTGTCAACTTCATGTCTAACATATTCCATACAATTTATTATCTGACGAGGATTTTGAGGCACTTGGAAAGTATTTCAGAAAATTTTATAAAAGATTCCAAGATGGAAAACTAGGACTAATAGCAAATTACATAATTGAAAGAGGCTGACTGCAGCTCTTAAATGTATTACAATTAAATGGTTTAAAGCCCAATCCTCCAATACAATATGTGGATTGATAAAGTCTGGGAAATCTACCATATGCAACATAATAATAACTTGTGCCTTGAGGCGTCACAAAATCTATTTGTTAACAGATGGAGACATGACCATACTAATGCAGTAAAGTTATTCTTATCCAACCATGTAATACGCAGATAATAAATGGTGAACAGCAGACTAAATGTGAATGTATAAAAATGAAGTAAAAGTAAAAAATGAGGGGTGACTGGGGGCATCCTCTCATTTAAAGCTGCACTAATTGATTTTTTTGCCACTTGAGGGCAGAAGAACAAACTGAAAACAAACACACTGGATATATTTCACCTTCTGGAGCTGTGTTAGCAAACAGTTCCAATTTACCAACCTACAACAATATCATCTTTCATTGGCTGGGGGTGATTTGGTGAGGGTTCACTGCCCTTTAGCTCTGGTTTGGTTTCCACCAACCTCTGAGAAAAATATCTGGCTCATTATCTGTGTCTGTTGCTTCTGAACATATAGCATGTGGTCTATCTATCAGTTTCTTATTATATTAAAATTATATTATATCAGCTAGAAA